>JBDJHY010265227.1:0-10444 GCA_039654485.1 Withania somnifera
GCTACGGACTACCGGGTTGGTTCTCCTACTGGGTGGATAGTAGGTGCCATCATGATCTGAGAAATCGGGTCGTGACAATAATAGGTGAGGTCTTATGCATATTTGATAATTGGAGATGATCATA
Organism: Withania somnifera; assembly: GCA_039654485.1. Classification (NCBI taxonomy): domain Eukaryota; kingdom Viridiplantae; phylum Streptophyta; class Magnoliopsida; order Solanales; family Solanaceae; genus Withania; species Withania somnifera. Next base: position 125 of record JBDJHY010265227.1, read on the forward strand.
AGTTTTGGTGAACCATTGAATTATTTACTGTTGACTGGGTTGCTATATTATTATAAACTATTCCCAGGTTGAAGTAGCAGGGGTTGGATTGGTAGTAGGAGGACTATCATTGTTCTATACTTAGAATAACTGAGAATACTGCTGAGTATCGATGTTTATTACTCACTATTGTCTTTACTATACTTTGTGTAGGCTCAATAGTAGACTAGTTTTGATCTCCCCTCTGTCAATACTAGTAGTGCATTCTTGAGCATGAAGAGTTAGATGTCTCTCATTCGCAGTCTCCAATGTCTCCGTTTATCCTTTCTCAATGTCCTTATTATCTTGAAAGACTTGTTGGAATTCTATTTACTTACATTTGTACTTTATCTTACAAAGTGTCTTTGCACATCGACTTTTTGGTTTTGGGATGTCTTTGATGATTTCTGAATATACATATATGTATATCTTACTTTTATAATATCTCTGCATTATTCTTTCTTTTTGTTTTATTTATGAGTTAATCCGACCTACCAATTCTAAAAGGTAGGTTCCATCACACCTAATTTTGGGGCATGAAAAGTTGATAACAGATCTCTAAGGTCATAGGTCCAACTATACACAAGCCAAGTTTAGTAGAGTCTTGGAATTGGTGCGGAGATGTCTGCTACTTATCCTGGATAAGCTATAAAACTCTAAGAGCACTTCTTTTAATTCTTTCATTTTTTTCTGGCATGGTTGATACGCATGTGCTGAATCCTTCCATTTTTTATTTGACAGACGGTGAGGATCAGAGGTACTATTGACAGAGATGATCATAATATTCCAACACTTATGCCCAAGGTAGAGGTCAGTCTAGAGCTAGATATAGGTGAAGGGATAGGGTAGAAGCCCTACTAAGATGTCATGTCATAGCTAACTTTCCTGAGATAGAGGTCTAGGAAGTGTCGGGAAAGGCCCCTCCTCATAATGTGGCATCTCTGCTACTACAAGACACTTTTATAAAAGCTTGAAGGATGTTGGAAAGCATAGTGCAGTGATGTATGTTGCAGTGTTTGCGCATTAGAGCTAGGCCAAATACCCCAGATCATAAAGCTACACAAGTGATCCATGATCCGGTGGGCAAACCAACACCAACTCATTTCTAGGTAGGTCAGCTACCTGTAGTTAACATTCTGGCAGGGTACTCGCCCTTGGTTCAGGGATAGATGGGACACCCACCGTTCCTTTTTTGAGTCAGTTAGATAAAGATATCAGGCATTTGGATAGGTGCTTTAGTTATTGTTGAGATGTCGAATGATCAACAACGGAGTTGTGAGTGGTTTCGTAATATTAAACCTCCTAAATTTTAGGGTGTCACGATAAGGACCCATATGAGATTCTTACTGCATGCTATGTTTTCTATGAAGTATGGGCTAGGTCAGTCTCATAGAGTGGATTATACTAGCTTTGGGGGCCATTCAGGTAGCGATGACATTCCTCTGTTGATTCCAGACACACTAGATCTCCTCTCATTACATAGGGGACATTTTTTGAGTTTTGTTGAAAAATATTTATCTCACAGTATAATGAGTGTCCTTTGCCACTAGTTTGATGAGTTAGAGTAGGTGAGTATGATAGTAGACAAGTATGTGTCCCATTTTTATAAGCTATGTAGTCATGCTTTATCTATCTTTCTAGATAAGAGAGAGAAGATAACCAAGATAATAAAATGGTTGATTCAGCCTCTTAGGGCATTCACATTTCTAGCCTCCCAGTCTGAGGGGGCTTTCTACATTGTATGATTAAGGTTGCTAGAGGTTTAGAGTAGTTGCATATGGATATAATGGGTGATAGTTGGGTAAGATACCCTGTTCCTTTAGGTAGTTCTTAGGTTCCTAATTTAGAGAAAAGGGTCTTTGGGTCATGGTAATCATTCCCACTACCAAACACTACTCTGAGCATACTTAGAGACTTCGGGTTCTAGTCAAACTGACTAGAATTCATTCAGCATGGTAAAAAATTCCTATGGTTCTCATCAGATGGTTTCAGGCTGAAGTTGCCACTTAGGTTCTCAATGTTCTTTACAACAGTTTTATCCCCCAGACTTTATTTCAAATGTAGGGATCCAGGACATACTATAAGGTATTTCCCAAATAGAGCACATGTTGAGTCTCAACAGAATACACATTTATGATATGTTGATGAACGGTACATTTCGACTATACTTGGATTCCTTTGCTATTGTATTCATTTATGATATGTTGGTGTATTTCATGAAAGAGACTGAGCATGCACTACTCGAGGATTTTTCTTTTGAAGTTATAGGATGAGAAGTTATGCTAAATTTTCAAAGTGTGAGTTTTTGTTGACTTTTATGGAATTTTTGGGGGATATGGTGTCCAAGGAGGGAATTATGGTCAATTTGACCATGATTGAAGCTATGTGTGATTGAGCGCCGACTAAGATTTAGAGTTTTATGGGTTTGGATTGGTATTATAGGAGATTCGTGTAAGATTTGTCTTCTATTGCTACTCCATATTTGATTGACTCAGAAAAATATGATTTTCAGTTGACGGATGAATGTGAGAGTGATTTCAAAATTTCAAATCTTTATTGACTTTTGCTCCTACTCTATCTTTTTCAGTTGAGGATAAAGGCTCCATCGTGTATTCTAATGCTTCTAGAGTTGGATTTAATTGATTGTTGCTCTTGGATGGTAAAGTTATGGCTTACTCTTTGAGACAATTGAATGATCATAATAAAATCTACCAAACCCATGATTTGGAGTTGGCTGTTGTTGTGTTTATGTTGAAGTTGTGCAGACATTATCTTTATGGAGTTCGTTTGGAGGTGTTTACCGATGATAGGAGTCTTCAATATATCTTTATCCAGAAGGACCTCAATTTAAGAGAATTTCATTTGTTAGGGTTTCTAAAGTACTATTATATCACTATCTTGTATCACCCAGGCAAGTCTAACATGGTAGTGGATGCCCTTAGAAGGAAGTCCTCGAGAATGGGTAGTTTGGCTACTTTTCAGGTAGAGAAGCAACCCTTGTCTAGTGATGTGCAGAGTCTAGATAACTATAGGGTTAGACAATAAATTTCTGAGGATTATGGTATTCTTTCTTATATGGAGGACAAATTTTTGAGCGACCCATTTTAATAGTGCTATATTTAGGACCATTTGTGATGAAATATAAGTAGGTGTGGCCAAGGAAGCCATGTTGAATATTAAGGTGGTTTGAGGATTAGATACTAGATTTGTGTCCTATAGTATGGTGTTTTGGTTAGGTTCATCTTAGAGAAGGCCTATTGGTATAGATACACCATTCATCCAGAGGTGACTAAGATGTATCATGATCTGAATCAACATTACATGTGGTGAGGTATAAGTAAAGACATTGCAAACCTTGATCTATTAGAAGGTGAATTTTGAGAACCAAGGACCGGAAGGTGTATCATAGAGGATGGTCATCTCCAAGTGGAAGAGGGAGCGCATAACTATGGATTGTATTATAGATTAACCTAGTACATCAGTTGGTTATGACTCTGTTTGGGTTGTTTTTGATCGATTTACTAAGTTTGTGACCTTTATTCCATAGTAGGTAAAGTACAATGCTTAAAATTTGCTTTGATTTATATTAGCCATAAAGTTTGATTTTTTGGGTCCCTATATTCATTATATTTGATCGAGACACACAATCTACTTTTCACTTTTGGAGTACTACGTAGTGTGAGATGTGTAACCTTTCATCTTCAAATAGATTTCAAGTCTGAGCGCATTATTCAGGTGATAGAAAACATGTTACAAGCATGTGTCATTGATTTCGGTGGTCATTAGGACCATTTCCTACCATTCGAAGCGTTTGCCTATAAAAACAATTCTCATTTGAGTATTAAGGTAGCTCCTTTTGAGGCATTATATGGTAAAAGATATAAGTCTCCCAGTTGGTGTGTTGATACTTCTGAGGAGAGACTGTGGTGTAATTTTTTTGTGAGACTCCATTGAAAGATTTAGAGTAATTCAGACTCAACAACTTATGGCCTAGATTGGGAAGAAGAGTTACGCCGATAGGAGAATTACATCTTTGGAGTTAATGGAGGGGGAGTTACTGTGGTTGATGGTGTAACCCATGAAGGTTGTCATGATATTTCTGAATAAAGTGAAGATTTGGTCTTTCTTTATGGTCCTTTTGCGTCTCCAAAGTGGAAGAGAGAGCTGGATTACAAGTTAGCCTTTCCATGTGGTTTGTCTGCACTTCACCTGGTCTTTCATGTGTCTATGCCTCGGAGGTATATACCCAATAAGTACAATTTGATTTAGTGGGATACTTTGATTTTTGAATTATATTTATCATTTGATAAGGAGCCGTTTGCCATTATAGATAGACATGTTTAGGTGCTTTAGACCAAAGAGATACCTTCAGTGAAGGTGTAGTCGTGGTACAAACCGATGGAAGAGGTTACTTGGGCGATTAATTCTGATATACATAGACAATATCCTTATCCTTTTTACCATTCTGGTATTCCTACATTCTTATATTTGAGGATAGATTAATATGGTTTTTAGTGGTGGATGTAGTAATGATCCTCAAGATCATTTTTCCAATTCCTGTGCGTTTTTATTATTTTCCCATTCCCTTAGTTGCATTATACTAAACTAATTTTGGTTCCATGGTTGGTTCGAGAACGGGATGAGTCTTGAATAAGATTTTGCAAATTTTGAGTAGGGTGCTCTAAAGTGTGAATTATGGAACTCAAGGGGTCATTTAGAGTTTGGGACCTCAAAATGATAATCTGTTAGTTCCATCAGCTGCAGAATGATGATTTTGGTCTAGTAGAACATTTTCTTATGGTTTTAGCTCTTTCGTGGTGATTTTTTGTGATTTGATGGGATAAAGTTGAGTTTTAAAGGAAAAGGTTGACTTGGGTTAACATTCAAACTTAGAGTGACCAAATTGAAAATCCAACGATTCCTTTGGATTTGGAAGGAATTTTTTTTACGAGAATGAGGTCTCTTTTATTTTCCATTATCCTGGGGACAATTTGATCATGTTGGTTTATAGTTAAAAATGGTTAGAGAGTATCAGGTCAAGGATACCTCATACATTTATTTTGTTTGTTTCTTCGAGTCTGAAATATTGAAATTTTTATTGTTGGATAAATAATTCATTTTCACAATTTTCCTAATGAATACGGAGGGTATATATCCGGCGTAACTTTGATACATGACTATTTTTTTTATTGTTGTTGTCTTAGCTCTATTGCCATCATCGTAATTGCATAGTGATGAATGAGATTGTGAAGGCCTAAGCTCTTGTGTCACGATCGTGAAGGTATGAATCGTCATGGGATGCAAATGCATGATCATGTCTAGGATTGCGGGTAGTTAATTTCAAGGGCATCGCTATCGCATGGTGGGAGGCTACCGTAGCGATGTACACATTGTTCACCTAGGCTTTTATAATATAGAGTTTTTATGAAATGCTCTTAGTTTTCATGCAAACCCCTGACTTTATACCCCAATTTGGAAATGGTTGAGCAAGAATTTTGAAGATATCAATTGAGTTAAGATTCTAATAAATTTTTCATCTATTCTCCATCACTTGACCATGATCAATACATAGAAACTGAAGGTTTTGAACCCAAAAATAGTGGTTTCTACACTTGAACTCGAAATTGACAAAATGTTGATTTTTTCACAACGAAATGGATTGAGGTTTTGATATAAGTTGATATTTAGCATTCCCAAGTAATGAGAAAACATGTTTTCATGATAAAATTCAGGTTCTAACTCTTTGATTCCAAGGAGTGTTTTTGAATAAACTCCAAATTATCGGATTATGGGCATTGAATTTCATATTTTCTTGTATGTATAGTTTTTAACTAGATTACAGTCGTTTGGAGGCACTAAGGAAGGACAAAGCTCAAGTTTGAGATATTTTCTTCACTTTTAAGGAAAGTTAATGTTTATAGTCTTTTTATAAAGTCTTGATGTGTTGGTACCTGTGTCACTCCTCGAAGCTCACCCCCTAGGCATATCCGTCATTCTTAATCACTAAGTTGTCCTAGTAGCCTCGGAAGAACCACTTGGATCATGCATGGATCTGCTCACATCACTCAGTGGAAGGAATATCAATAAATATCATAAGTGTAATCGGCATCTAACAATAATCAATAAATAGTCTCAAAATGAATAAATAAAAACAAACCACAGAACCAATACATCTCATTATGAAAGCTTCTAATCACTAAATGACTGACTGTTAGCACAGGAGTTTACTACCAAGTGTACAATAAATGAATTAATAAATAAATAGATCTAGAGTATAAGCTCTAGAACAACAAAATTAAATAACACCATAGGTTTCCCTCAAATTTTATAAGGACTCACCAAACCAATGTTCTTCTAGGAATGCAAGTAGTATAAACCTCGAATGTCTAGATGGTTGGCAATATATGCATGGGGTTAAGCACATGTAGTAAGAATCGAATCAACATATAAAATATGTATTGTGTACATGAGTAGGTATAAAACAAGTTATATAGTATAATGAAAATATTATGCAATGCATGAAAGTAAATCTCAACTTCAGCTTTAAGTCAACTAAGCAATTTAGAAATTTATAATGGAAAACTGTTAAAAATATCATATCTCAAGTAAATTCATTCAATATTAATAAAATCATTAGTTTTTTTAAGAAAAGATAAGAACTTTGTTAAAAACATATTTGGTATCTCTTTAATTCAAAACATTCAATTTTAGCTTCTCTATGGGAGTTTCTATAACCGATATACCTGAAGGCATAAAGAAATGAAGTCCACAAATTACCCTGTGTGTAGGGGCTCTTATACCCCTCTATAAGATGATACACTTGTTCTAGTTGATTTAAATAGGCACTCTAGGTAGAACTGAGCATTACAAAAATAATACAATTCTCTTGCAACACAGGTTATAGGTATTTTGAAACTCATGCCCACCGTCGGTGCTAATACTGCTCCCATAAAAATACATCAACACTCAACACTCTTGACTTAGTAGAATACCCTCAATGAAACCATAAGTTAACTACAACATCAATACTCTAGACAAATGGAACACCCTCAATGGAACCAACTAGCCTTAATCATCAATATAAACCACAATTAGGTAAGGCTCTTTAATAAAGATATCAATTTGACACTTCAGGTCAACTTACTCGAAGCATATAACTAAGGATAAATTCATCATCAGAACCCTCAATTAAGATTAATAGCAAAATTGGTCAGTCTAGACATGATTCACCTTCATAATAAAATCCTATAAAAAGTAAACTAATTATGACACTTCAATGCTCAATTCATGTATTAAGAATAAACTTTGAAAACAATCATCATTTCATACCTAAAATTTTCATACTTTATTTTAATTTAATTAATAAAACATGATAAATCATGAGGACTTCCATTCTTAAGTAATCATAATGAAAACTTCATAATTCAAAGTCAATAACAACTAGTAAATCACCAATTCAGGGCATTAGAGTTTATAGAATTAAACAAGAATATAGCATTCTTCTATTTCTTCAAATTCTTATTTAGGAAATAGGTTTTATGGCACAAGGATAGAAGGATTCCTTGTTGGAAACCTATGTACCTGATTAGAAGTACTTTTATGGAGAAAATTCAATAACAAAACTGCTAAAGAGAAATCTCTATGAAAAACACTAGATTTTCCTCTTTGAAGAGGTTAGAAGAAAAAACGCTTGCCTTGATCAATTAGCCAATGCATGAATGGAATTAGGGTTTAGGGTATTTATAATTTTATGTTTAGAAGTTAAAACGCCAATTGTTTAGTGCAAACAATGACATACTTTCCACGATTCATGGTATAGAACTCTGTGCATCATTGAAGGATACGTACAAGAGGGATAGAGAATATGGTTTTTCATATGTAATAGCACGTTTAGAAGTACGATTCGTGATATGGAATAGTATGTATTGTCATTTGGGTTTCATTGAACTTGAACACCAAATAGGAAGTTTTTGGTAATGCAGTACGACTTTCATGATATGTCCTACTATTGAAAAACACAAATCATACTACTGAAAACCACGAGTCATAGTTTGTTACTTGAGAACATTTCACTACATAACAATCTTTAGTAAGTGTCCATACTTCATACTCAAAAGTCAAAATGAAATGAGAATTGTTGTGTTGGAAATTAGACTCAAAGACCTTTCTGCAGATTCATGTTTCACTTAAATCTTTAAATATTAAAAGATATGGTCATTAAAGTTGTCCGAAGCATGAAGTAACATCAAAACTCTAGCACTAAATGCTTTGAACTCATAATTATGTTATGAGATTCTTATGACCATTAATCACTTAAAACACTGATCCCACACAAGGTTTAGGAATTTATCACCAAGGAACACATTTAAGGTTGTTATATTATCTCCTCTTTGTACCATTAATCCTAGAATGAAGGCTACAAATTGAATAATATGAAATAGACTACTGAAACAGACCAACTAATTGAATCAGACATGAATGTGACATTTAATGACTTTATTTAGTCAAACTAACTCCAAATATTTTACTAAATCAGATGACAAACATGAAAATATAATAATTTTCCTCAACATTAAAACCATCAAGTAGCACGTAAATGCACAAATAAGGACTCATGTACTAATACCTAAACTATAATCAATACTCTACTTAACCCATGTATGAATACAATCAATGGACTCGTGCAATGCTTCATGCTACATGCTCATTAACTTAAAAAGACACAAGATGTTTAGAGAGGGTATTACCTCGTGAATAGGGGAAACTAAAATGAGACAAATGCAGAAATTTGCTCATCATATTAGCCTTTTCCTCCCAAGGATATCCCTTAAATTCTTTGTTCCTCTAGAGAACCTTAACTGATACTAGCTATTTTTCCTTAATCGACGTACCTATCTATTATAAATCTGAATGCGGACGTCCTTAAGGATCAAGCTATCACGAATGCTGATATCCTAGACTGGAACTATCAATGATTGATCCCTTATTCATTTCCTCAATAAAGTGACATAAAATATAGGGTGAACCGTTTCCAACTCTTATGGAAGATATAACTAATATTAACCTTACCTACCCTTATCATAATTTGGTAAGACCTAATATACCTCAGGCTCAACTTACCCTTTCCACAAAATCTTCCAACTCTATTTATAGGAGACACCTTTAGACATAGCCAATCATCAATATCAAACTCTAGCTCTCTCTCAATAACATCTTCATAGGCTTTTGCTTTCTCTTGGTTATTCTTAATCACTCTCAAATAGTATGGAATTTCTTTATAGCATCAAGAACAAACTTTGGACCTATACTATCTATTCACCATCCTCAAATCAACCAATCATAGACCAACATAATCTCCTATACAATCCCTAAATGGGACCATCTGAATAGTTGAGTGATAGTTGTTGTTGAATGCCAACTCAATCAAAAACAGGGGCTCAACCCACTAACCCTTAAAATTGATCGCACATTCCCTTAGCATATCCTCAAAAGTATGAATAGTCCTTTTAGCCTACCTATATATGTAGAGATGAAAAAATGTAATTAAGTAAAATTGGGTACAAACTATGGACAACAATCTGATATAATAGACTGAGGTATACCATGCATACAAACAATCTCAAGTAGATCCTACCATACCGATCGACCAAATAACTAGTGTGAACAAGTAGAATGTGAGTAGAATTAGTCATTCAGCCCACTATCACCCATACAGAATCACACATATGGGATAATGAAAAATAGGTGAAAAAATCCATATAAATTACCCCCACTTCTATGTTGGAATATGAAATTTTTGAATTTGTCCTGTTGTTCTCTATTTTTCTACATCCACTTGCTGAAAATAAGGACACACTTCGCCATAAAATTTTATGTCCTTTGTCGTACCTTCCACCAATACACCTATCTCATGTCTCTATACATCTTCATAGCTCCAGGATGTATAGAATACCAGAAACTATGAGCCTCTGACATAATCCTCTCTCTAAAACCATCAACTGTTGGAACATATAAATGATCTTGAGAATGAAGAACTCAATCTTTCCCTTTATATATACAACATAAACTTTATTATTTTGGACTACATATTTATGCTTAAGTAGAATTGGATAACTATGATGCTTTTTCTATACCTCAGTAACAAGAGATGCTCGAAAGCATTCTGATCAAGTACACCACTATCCTATACACAAATTAATCTAACCCCAAGGTATGAAATCCTCTGCACCTCTCTAGATAACTCTCTCTTCTCCCCATCCACATAAGATAAACCCCCTAAAAACAACTTGGCCTTTCCCTTAT
>JBDJHY010265236.1:0-10443 GCA_039654485.1 Withania somnifera
TCAAATCTTTAACTTAATGATTTAGTCATCAATCAAAACATAAGAGGACAATTTTGTGAACCACTCTTGGTCCAACATATACCACATACGACCTGATTTCTTTAGACCATACAATGATCTCTGCAATTTAATTGAGAACATACCTCGAGACTTTGAACAATATTTGAACAATATGTTTCAGGCAATTTAAAACCTTTTGGGATTCTCATGTAAATTTCATTATCAAGTGAGCCATAAAGGTAAGCAGTAATTACATTCATGAGATGTATTTCAAGATTCTCTTTTACAGCTAAGCTAATAAGATACCAAAACGTTATTGCATCCATAACCGGTGAATATATTTCCTCATAGTCGACGCCGGGTCTTTGGTAGGATCCTTGCGCAACAAGGTGAGCTAACTAATGTTTAGCAAGTGAGTTCAATTCTGACTTAATTGCCTCTTGCCATTTTGACCAATCGCATCTTCGTCGATATTCTTCGACGGACTGAGGTTCAAGATCCTTACTGTCGTTCATAATATTAAGTGCAATATTATATGCAAAAATATTATCCACCATGATTTTCGATCTATCTAAATTTATTCCATTACCAGTAGAACTTATAGAAAGCTCTTCATTTACTTGAGTCTCAGGTTTACTGATTTTTGCAGAAATATCAGGATTAATCAAACACCGAACCTCTTCAGGAGATTCTTTCTCCGTGTCATTTAATCATTTTTTGCACTTTTTTTCTAGGATTTTTATCCTTCGAACCCAGTGGCCTACCACGTTTCAAGCGTTTTTAGGATTTAGAAGCTATGACACTCATAGATGGTCTTTCTGGAACATTAATTCGAACATGCACATTCTTTGTAGGGACATGTGACTCTGTTATTCTTTTTAAATTAGTAAATACATCTGGCATTTGATTTGTTATTCTTTGTAAGTGGAGGATCTTCTGGACCTCCTGCTCATATATTGGAGCACATGGATCATAATGAGACAGTGATGAAACCTTCCACATAATTTTTCTTTTGGTAGGTTCTTTCTTCTCTCCCCTTAATTGCGAAAAATTTATTTCATCAAACTGACAATCTTTCCAAAACATATTTCTAGCATGAGACATTCTTGTAATGCCAAGATATTCTTTATTCATTTCGTTTATTGTCTCAATATGATATTTATTTCGGTGTATATCATTGAAACTTAACAAGTTTCTTAGGAATTTAGAAGAGAATAAATTATCTTCTATAACCAGTTTTGTCCCCTTAAGCAGAAATACAGTAGCTCTTTCGGAGCCTTTAATCAATTTTGAGTTACCAAAAATTATTGCAATATTCATTTTTCTCCTCAGCAAGTAAGAGAAGTATCTCTCATCTTTGAAGATGGCATGAGTTGTTCCGCTATCAATTACATAGATATCATCGTGATTGAGTATTGATCCGAATAAAACTTGAAGTACATTTATATTTTTTTCAAATTGAAAGAATAAAATAAAGAAAACATTACATGGTTACTATTAAACAGATCTTTTACATAAATTTTTATTTATTTACAAGACTTACAGATATACACATATATAAATTATTATAACGATAGAACTTAAAAATCATTTACATTATCGGGGGTTCATCATTTATTTGGGGATCAACTTTTCCTTCAGGGAAACAGAAATTAGCTACATCAAGTTGCATGGGTTTAATATTATCTTCGGTGATAAAGTTTACCTCTGGCCTGTTTTCTTCCCTTTTCAAGGATGGTTGATATAGCTGGACTAGTCGCTTCGACGTACAATAGATGCGCTAGCAGTTTCCTTTCCCTCCACACCTGTGGCATAAATTCTCTAAATTATTCTTGGGCATCACATCATGACGCTCATCCCTCCTTTTATGATGTTGGTCATTATTTACTGCAAGATGACCATTACGACCATCAGTCTTTCTTCGACCTCGGCCACGACCACGTCTGGGGACGCGACCTCTTTTATGCTATTGGAAATTCACCTCATTTACTCCAAGAAATAGAGCGGATCGAATGGGTTGATTTTCATGATTTTTCATCAGGATGTCATTGTGCTGTTCGACAACTAGGAGATGTGAGATTACTTCAAAATATTTTGTAAAGCTCATACCTCGGTATTGCTGCTGCAAGAGCACATTTAAGGTCGTAAAAGTAGAGTAGGTCTTCTCAAACATATCATGATCAGTGATGTCTTTCCCGCATAACTTTAACTGTGAAATAATTCTAAATATGGCAGAATTTTATTCAGTTATAGTTTGAAAATCTTGTAACCGTAGATTTAGCCACTCATGATGGGCTTGTGAAAGAACAACCAACTTCAGGTAGTCGTATCTATCTTTTAAATTATTCAACAGGGTAAGGGGATCTTTTATCATGAGATATTTCATTTTAAACCCTCGTCAAGGTAATGGCAGAGAAATATCATCTCCTGGACCTGATCTTGGACAGATGCCTAATTTATATTCTTGATGGTGTCTGCCAAACCTATTGCATCTAAATGCAGCTCGGCATCTAATGCCCACGATATGTAGTCTTTGCCTGATATATCGAGGGTAATAAATTTAAGTTTATTGATATTAGACATTATAATAAAATAAAAATATTATCTTCTTTTATACCTTTTATAATATTTGTTCGAACTGGCAGAGTCCCGTGCTAATAACGTGTTATAAAATAAAATACAATACTGATAATGCTCAAGTACACCTTTGAAACCAATCAAACTGTGTATGCGGTCGTTGTTAAGTATAATTACCCAACAGAGTCGGGGTCGTATCCACAAGGAACAATATGGAGGCAATCAAGTATGAACGAAAAACCAAAGCGCAACTATTCGGACTCGAATGGTCTGACATAAAATGGGGGGTTTGTGAAGGTGTTCTAATCTATAACTAAACAATAAGAGAAAATTTGACCAAAGGCTTCAGAAACCAAGTCAAGAGCAGACAACACTAGGGTGATTAGTTCTATCAATGATCCATTATAATAAACCAAATATTAAAGCGATTTTATATGGGTTTAAAGATTAGCCTTTGAGTTCCAATTAGCTTCTCTCAAATGCTAATTAACATGAGTCACTAGCTTCTCTCGAATGCTAAGTAACCTTCCTTCACTTGTTCTCTCGAATCAAGCTAAGAACATGCACAACAACTCAAGTTGGCTATAATAGGATTTTTCACTATTTCTAGTTCAAATTCGTTAATGAGGAAAACTCTCATTTCATGCTAAATCAAAGTTTCCAATCCAAGCTCTCTTTCTCAAGTTAAGCAAGGATAAATGGACATTACCTAGGGTTAGCTATTCCCTTTGGCATACAATGAACTCACAATGATTTAGAACCATGAAACCCAATACAAATCAACAAGTAAATAATTTATATAAAAGCAATAGATAAAACCAATACCCAACAATCTTGAATAAATATAGAAATATCTCTATGTTCAATTTTCATACAAGAAATAAAAAACTACACACTAACAATATTCAATACAAAGCAAAGGAAGAAGAAATGGGTACAAATATTTCAATGGTGTCGTCCAAATCTTCACCCCAAATGTGTTGTGGTGGTGTGGCGCCTCTTTCTTGAGGTGTGAAGAAGACTAAGACCAAATCTGCTCTTGTTGGTGTGTCTCTATATCCATGGTATCGTGTATTATCAAATGAAGTTGAAGAAATGCCTTTTATAAGCCTAAAATATTCTCTATGGAGATCAACTTACGTCTCCGCTGTTTGGGATGGCGGACCGTCGTTAGAGGCAGTGTTTGACCATAAATTGGAGAAGATAGAGGCTGACCGTCGTCTTAGGGCGGCTGAGTGCCGTCTTCGATAGTTTTCCCATCGTCTTCTCCAGTGTTCTCGTTTTGTCTTTTTTCTGTATCCACTGCCTTGAAGATGCTTTATTTCTCCAACTTCATCATTTCAGCTTTGTTTGCTTGGTCATACCAAAGGAAATGCATTTACCTAAAATACTCACCAAACTAACGTTAGAAATGGACATAATGATGACGAAAACACGCAATATAACTATGCATTTGGATGTAATAAGTGGTGTTTTGACCACTCATCAAACTGTAGTATATAGAGGTGCTCATTGTGTCTTATCAGAAAAGTCACAATGTAATGGAAAGGTTACAACCATTTAAAGTGAAAATGTGCCTATTCAAATTGCATCCTTTCTCTTGGTATCTTTACACCAAGACACCTATTCATTTTCCATTCACACTTCTTAACCCCAACAATTCCTCACGTGAACGGAGAATTACCATAATACAATGAAATATACGAACATGTGTATGATTAACAAGTAAAGACTAATTACATCTGGATAAGTAGGTTTTCCTTTAAACTTTCCGTAGTGAACTCATATCGGATGCACACTCAATCAATAGGTAGATGTGATATCTTTGAACCGTAAAACTTTGATGTACACCTAAACAACATAAGTCACACAACTAGCCTTTAACTATCTATAGTTCTCACGATTTTGTTCGTTTCATCCATGATCACTTTTCGGTTTTATAAATGCATAGAGATTGAGTTCCACGAATATGTACGCTAGAAAGATGCTGACTTTACCTACATTCTCCTTGAAGCGTCTTTCAGTTCACACTCCCAAAGGTCATTCCTAAATGTTTAATTCTATAGATAAACTATTTGGTCATATTTTCCAAACTTAGAAACCATTAAAAATTTTACCCTTAAAGCTTTATCCTTTCTTACTAAACATTGTCTTCATCACGAGAATATGTTGAGTTATTTGACAATGCTTAAGCGTCATTCATAACTTTGTTTGGATCTTCGTGAACCTAGCTCTTGGGATCTCCAGTTTGCTAGGTAGAGTTACCATCATGATGACTTGTCCAAGGCCTTAAACTCATTCCCCTTGATGATCTTTCAACTCTCTCTCTAGTTAGGTCTTTTGTAAGTGGACCTGACACATTATTTTTTTGACTTTACATAGTTAATTATAATAATTCCACTAGAGAGTAATTTCCTAATGGTATTATGTCTTGTTCTTATCTGATGAGATTTATCATTATACATAGTGCTTTTAGACCTACCTATTTTTGTTTGGCTATCACAATATATGGATACAGGTACCAATAGTTTAGGCCAAAAGGAATATCTTTCAAGAAATTTCGGAGCCACTCTACTTCTTCACTAGCCTTATCTAAATCTATGAACTTAGGTTCCATTGTAGAGTGATCTATACCTATTTGTTTGGATGATTTCCAAGACACAACTCCTCCACTAAGTGTAACTACATATCCACTTGTGGATTTAACTTCAGATTACCCAGTGATTTAATTTGCATTACTATATCCTTCAAGTACCACATGAGATCTTTCATAATGCAAAGCATAATTTTGAGTATGTTTTAGATATTAAAACTCTCTTTATTGCAATCCAGCGAGTTTGATTGAAATTACTTGTGTACCATGTGCTATTACTAATAGCACATGCTATATATGGTTGGTATAATTCATGACATACATTAAACTTTTCAATACCCTTGCATATTCCAATTGTGAGACAGTTTCCCTTTCATTCTTTTGAAGTGCAAAACCCACACCTATTGGTGCCTTGAAAATATTCAAATTCAACTACTTGAACTTGTCATTTATCTTTTTGATGTAATGAGATAGTGACAATATTAAACCATGAGAAGTTATACAAATTCTTATCCCTGAGATTATATTAGCAATTCCTAAGTCCTTCATATCAAACTTGATAAGTAGCATAGGTTTCGTAGCTTTTATGTCAGAAATGTCTCTGTTGATGATTAACATATCATCAACATACAAACAAACAATAACTTGATGATTGATGGTGTTTTTAATGTACAAACATTTATCAAACTCATTAATTTTGAATTCATTTGCCCACATTGTTTGGTCAAACTTTGCATGCCATTATTTGGGTATTTGTTTCATTCCATACAATGACTTTAACAAGTTTGCATACTTTTCTTTCTTTACTCAGAACCACAAAACATTCAGGTTGTTCCATATAAATTGCTTCCTCCAATTCTCCATTTAGAAAAGTTGTCCTCGCATAATTTGATGGATTTTAAGACCATATGCTTCCGTTAGTGCTACTAAATCCAAATAGATGTTATTCTCATCACCAGTGAATATGTATTAACATAGTCAGTTATGAGATTCAGGTTATGAATCACAACAGAAGATTAATGAAAGATGAAACAAAACAAAAGATATGCGGAAGCTTGAACAATACAATGGTTTATGGGCAACAAGGGACTTTATACCCTCACCTCCCAATTGAACCAATAAAGATGAACAAGAAACCAATCAAGATAATCAAATAAACAATGTGAATCCTCAAACAAAAGTACCTTCAATTAAATTGAAAATAAAGAAGATAAAGTAGCAACAAAAAGAATCCACCTCTAATCACTCAACTAAGCTATAAACTATGAAATATAAAGCTAAACTACAGTCATCCAAAGGCTTACAATAATCATCAATAATCTATGTAAATTTTGAAATAAAACACCCCTATTTATAGTGTATGGTAGCCGCCCCTTTTAGTCCCAAAAGTAGTAGGATTTGGACAAGTTTTCCTTCATCCAATTTGAGTATAATTAGAGTAAGTCCAAGAAGCTTCTAGGCTGCCTCAAATGCGCTCCTCCTTCTCCCAAATTAGCTTAATTTGAAGTTATTCATTGTGTAGAATTAGGACTCCAAAAGTGAGTGGAATTGGGACTCCCAACTTGAGTAGGATTTGGTTTCCCAATGTGACTAAAAGTCAAAATCCTAGATTGAATAGTATTGGAACTCCATCTTGAGTAGGATTTGGTTTCCCAATGTGATAGACGTCGAAATCCTAGTTTGAGTAGGATTGGAACTCCCAACTTGAGTAGGATTGGGAAAACTTTTCATAAATCAACTTGGAGTGTATTTGAGTGTATGAACGTCCACTTTGATCTTGGGCTTCATCCATTTGTATTTTACAACAAGCCCAATTATTGTAAATTGTCCATTGGGATTTATATAATGCATCCCACTTCTTCATTCTAACTTGAAAAGTCTTCAACTCTTTAGCTTGACTTCTTGTAAATGGTCCTAAAGCTTGATTGACTTTCATTCTATTTTGGTGCTATCCAGAATCGTATCATCCTCCCCTTCTTGAAAAAAATTCTTCCTCATATCTAAACCAATAAAACACAGAAAATAATAAATATCTTGTCTTTGCTAACCATACCACAATAATAAATTCATCAAATAGTGGATGATAATAATGATAGTAAATATAGAAAGAATTGAAAATTCTAATTTATTCACCTTTGTGATATATCCAAGCATCACGAGATGTTAAAAGGAATAGATATACAGCCACCCTAATAGGTACTTGATAACTCGTGAATGTTCTATAAAAGGGTAAGACCAAAGACTCTACATAATATGAACCCAAAGCATGCAAGCCCATAATTGTTTCATCCTTCAAGTAGTATATGTCTTCCCACAAGTTAAGAACTAAATCTTCCCTATTTCTAGAAGTATAATCTATATGCTTATGACAATTTAAAACTCTACTCTATGCATTATCCCTAAGAAAAAAATATAATCTTCAAGATAACAATCTTAGGGTAAAAGAAGTTAAGTGTTTTCCTAAATACTTTAGCATATCCCCTACCTTTTCATAAACCATCTCGAAAGGTATTGTGCAACAATAATAACATGAAGTCATATGAGTTTTATGAGAAAATTTAAGAGTAATAGAGCTTACCTCCAAGGCTTTTGAAAGTCCAACAATAAGTATAAGCCAAGAATACATACCATCATTAGGCAAAGACAAGTGTAGAATATCAAACAGAATTAATGGCCAAGACAGTGTGTTCCATTGATTCCCCTCTTTATAACTCTTTGTTTACAAAACTCCATCAAAAAATTAAGCAAATAATAGTGATCAAGAGGAAGAGTTCTACCTTTAAGGTTATGAACCTTAGGCATAACTCCATGCGGCTTTGTCTTATATTTGAGAATGGAAACATTAGCATAATACACTTCTAGATTCATCTTGTTAGGCCAAACATATATAAGTTTGCACTCATCACAATTGCACAAGTAACAATCATCACCAGGGTCAAATGGAAAAGAACTACTAATACATAATCTTAAGAAATATTCATCCTAATAACCTCTTTGTTTGCATAATCTGTACATGTTGTATCATTACAATACTCATCATACGCGAATAAATAGTAAGAAGGGTATCCCTCAATTTAACTTCTTTTGCAATGTCCTCACTAGAATAGTAATTCATTGGTTCAAGTATACTATCATTCCCCAATAGTTTTTTACAAACATGATAATATTTAAACAGAGTTTTCATAACAATATTTTGCACCTCACTAGCTAATTCGCTTGATATATCCTTATTATTTTCAAAAAAGACATTATGCTTAACGAGGTTACAATTATTTAGAGAAGAGAACTACTTATTCTTAAATTCACTCTCAAAAAGTACATCATCCTTGTTTGACACTTCATGTAACACAACATTTCTAGGAGACAGATAAGAAATGGGATCGTCAAAACATAACTCACTCACAAACTCATTCTTATCTAAATGATCAAACTCTATTAAATTCATCACTAGGTTGAGAATTATTAAACACATTACACAAATTCTCAACTAAGGGAGTATATTCTATCATAAGTCGATCAACAACATTATCACAACTCACCGTACTATCTTTAAGAGTACATGTAGGAACACTAGGTGGACATGAATTATTCTCACAAGAAAAATCAACTCGATTTTCAATAAGATCAACTAGTATTTTTACAACCTCAATTTGCACATTATCAATGCAAGGCGTAAAATCATCAAACAAACTCAAATTTAAGCCACTACTAACAATCATACTATGGTATGCTCATCAACACTAATTACGGTATTAGGAGTAGCCATCATACCTTAAATCACATGTGCAGAATCTTTTCGTCCTTGGTTATTACCCTTAGAGAACTTATTATTTTCAAGCTCCTCATGGTCCTCCATGCATTGGGGGTCTTCATTCCTTTGGGTTTCATGCACTACAAAAGAAAAGAGACGATACTAGGAAAAGTGCTAGTATCTTGATTAGTTTGCAACATATTATCCTCTTCATAACTCATAGGCTTTAATGTGTTATTTCGCAGACCATTAGTAAAAAAATTACGATGTGTTTCATTGGATCTTCTACTTTATCCTTCATCCTCAATCTCTTCAAGTGCCCTTCCCTCCCACCATTCGGCTCCTCCCAAGCTCCCATACTATCGTTTCTACCCCCTCGATTCTTCTCACCGCCTCCTCCCCTTTCTCCCTCCCCCTCTATATCTTAATATTCATGATACTCATCATAGAGAACATCTCCCAGATATGTTCCAGAACCATACCCTTCACTCGGATTGTCAAACATAGGGTTATTATAACTAGCATTGGGTTGGTATGTATCTAGGGTATTTTGAAGTTTGTAGACCATTTTTTTAGGTTAGGTATATGCGAAATACATGAAATGGTGCATGTGGATTTATTTTTGGTGGATCTTGTGGTAGTATTTGTGTTTGATTTTGGGAACGTGGAGTTCCCTCTCTTATGGGTTGAGAAGGATTTAATTGGAATTGCATAGGTTGTTTAAGTGGAGCTTTTCCTCCCCTTATTCTTTTTTCAACTTTTCAAACTTGTCCTTGCAAATCAACCATCTCTTCTTTCATTTGGGCTAAGTTCCCATTGATTTGTTGTAATTGCTTGAAAACAAACACCATTAGATAGACGAAACTCTTCCCTTCTTGAATTGTTTCTAAGGGTTGAGTACTTCCTATGAAATGAACAAACAAGTTAGTAGAAAAAGCCTCACGTTCACTCTTTATGTGGATCTCACCTCACCCCCTAAGGCTTCTTCCAAAAGTTGTTTCCAAAATCACTTTAATTCAATTCGAGTCAAGGTCTTTGAGTTTGAGGTAGAATGAATGTTTTTGACTTCAAACAACCGGACAAGTACAGAGCAAACGAACTTGAGCCAAGAATTAACAATGAATATGTAAAGAAAATAAAAGCACAAAATTAAAGCACGAAAGAAAACGGACACTAAAAATTAGCTAGCAACTAAGTAGATCAATTACTAGTTCAAAACTAGTTGTTATAAATAATAAGGATGAAACTAGACTAAATAATTGTAATAAACAAATAAGAAGTGATTTATGTTAAAAAAAGAGAATAAGTAAGTGTTAGATATTGTTCTAGAAGGTTCAAATTGACAAAAAATGAGTAACAATAGGAGAAGAGTGACCGCTCCCCCTGCTTGTTCTATAAGAACTAAAAATTGATCAAATTTGAACAAAAGAAAAGAGAAATTTCGTCCCCCCCCCCAATATTCTAGAAGTTGACCAAATATTTAATGACTTGGGGACAAAGAGTATAGCATCTAGAAAGATCA
>JBDJHY010265247.1:0-10443 GCA_039654485.1 Withania somnifera
AATGCTCAAAACAAGCAAACCAATTAGTTCTTTTTTTTAAAAAAAAAGAAAGAAAAATGTCAATAATTGGGGGAAGCTCGAACGAAAGTAATAATGTTTGATATTCGAGGTTAAGGAAAAATCAAAAAGTGTTGCGTAGTATTCAAGGAGGGTAGAGTAAATATTATACTTAATCTTATCCTCTCCTTTCCGAAGCCTACTTTACAAGCCTTGAAAAGTCCTTGTGGGATCTCAACCCAAAAATTTTTGAGTTAGTAATAAAAGAAAATAAGAGCAAGCTTATGGTATAATACTTGTAGCATTTGAAATTCTTTGTGAGTGTGAGTGTTGTGTATTCAACCCTTGTGTACTTGTACATATGTGGTTTATTTTGGGACTTTCTTTGTTGTGAGGGCATATGAGTAGTAAAGGACTGGTTATGTTGAATTCTTTCAAAAGTAAGGCAATTGAGCATGCTTTAGAACTAGTGTCTTTGAGTCATCTCTTGAAATTCGTTATGATCACTTAGTAACTTTATGTGTTCCATTGCATCTTTTTAGCCAATGAAAAGGAAATTGGAAGGGGTTGTTCATATGTTGGTTGACTTGACGTTAGTACCAATATTAGTCATAAACCTTGTTTTTGCTTGAAGCATGAGGTGAAATTGAGCCTAAACGAAAATCACTTGTGTTTGCTCAAGGACAAGCAACAAATTAAGTTGGGGGTGTTGATGAGTGTCCTAAAAACCGATCATTACATCCAAATGCATAGTTAAATAGCTTGTTTTCATCACCATTATGTCAATTTCTAACGTTACTTTAGTGAGTATTTCAGGTGAATGCATGTCTTTTGAAAGAACCAAGAAAATTGAATCTGAAATGATGAATTAGAAGAATGAAGTGTCTTCGTGGTTGTTGATAAGGAACCGTCGTTGTCAACAGCAGACCGCCACCTCAGCACAACACCTCCATGCAGGCCAGGGAGCTAATCTGTCATAACTGGCAAAGATAGTGAACCACAGTCCAAAAGCAGTACCGCTATTAATTTGAAGCCACATTCGATGATAATGGCCAGCCAGTGATAATGGCAGACCATCATCCAGAATGGCGGTGACTTAATCTGACCATCGTAGTGGATGTTTGAGGCTTATAAAAGGTACTTCTTCAAATTCAGAAAAGACACACAATAATATAAAAAAGTGCATAACTTGGAGAGCAAGAAAATAGGTGAAAAGGGATTACTCTGTTATTGATTGTTCTTCTAGTTTTGGGATTAATTATTGTATAACTAGGAGGAGAAAACTTGGGGTACAACAAGAATATCATGTCAGACTATATTCTCATGAATGCTACATAATCTATTTTTTCATTATGCATAGCTAATCCATTTGACTTGGGATTGTGTTGATGATACACTTTAGCTAGGTAAGTAGGTGATAGGGTTTTGATGAAACATGGTATGGTAGTGTTGTAATTAGTGGGAACCCTTGTTTTGTGTTGAAATAGAGGTTGCAAACTTCATATTATTTGTAGCAAGTGTAAGAGCCATGAGAATGTGATTACACTTGTGGGTTTCCTTATATCATTAATTAGGTTAAACCTAACTTACTAGATTACTAGAGATAGCTTTCTAGGAAATGAACCATAAGGTTTTATACAATAGTGTGTTCATGATTTTGAGAAAATGACTTAAATACTATGAACTAGTAAACAGAGATGTTTATTGGTTCACCTAAAACTTATCAAACTTCCACAACACTAATACACCACGTATTAAATAAAACACTTTGTCACACTCACTAATAGCTGAAGGTATATGAGTATATTCCCAAGTAACGTACCCTAATCTCATTACTCATATTGGTAAATGTGAAACCACTCTTTAGTGACAATCTGGATCACATCACAATGTTAAATCACACCCTTTATTTTATATTTTTCTACATCATTATCGAGTTAATTATCATTACTTAGTGAAGTATTACACCATCGTGAACATAGGCTATATCAATCCCAATGAATTCGACTCCGGCCTAGTTAGGTAATTATACTTGACAACGACCATATACATACTTTGATTGGTTTTGAAGGTTTAATTGAGTATTAACATAGGTATAGGCTTGTCTACAAGCGGGTTCTATACTCCATCATGACCTAAAATTTGGATCATGGAAAAGTTGTTTTAGAGATTAGGTTCACCGGACTCTCAAGTATTGTATCAGGTACTAGTAGAGTCTTGTGGATCTGTGTGTTGACATTTATATCTAATCTTTAAGAAGCTATTGGGTACTTTTTAAAATATTTCATCTCTTGATTCTTTTCGTGATTTAATTTTCATACCATTACTGAAAAAAATCACTCTGGCTTCACTCCTTCACAAATGGACACCAGCATTGTCCATAGTATTTCTAATCTAATTAAAATCGTGACACTGTTAGGTTCTCTAGACACATTTAGATCAAGTCCTTACCTCAACAAATAAGGAGGGGCAGTGGGGGATGTTCTATCGATTGATACTACTTCATCCACTACAATACCACAGACAACTCCTGAACTCCCACCAATGTTTACACAGCAACCATTTGCTGCATTTAGAGAATTATTATGGAATATTTCTAAGATGCTTGTTGGGGCATCGATAGATAGGCCATATACATCTACTTAGGGAGAGACACAAGGTGAACCTTTTTCCCAACTATCTACAGCTCTTGTAGCACTACCTATACTACATGATATAACATCTCTGACTATCATTGTCTTTACATCAACACCAACTCTTACTATACCTGCTTCTGAGGTGAGGAAGATATTAGACCACTTCTTATAAGCTAATCCTACTAGGATTTTTGGAGTAGCGGTGCTGGATCTCTATAAGTTTATCAATGCCTATAAGGAGTGTCTGAGGACTTTAGAGTTGTTAGATAGACCTAGCATCGACTTTACTTCTTAGTTTCTTGAGGTTGCTGCTAGTCATTGGTGGAGACTGTTCAGAGATCGCAGGCCAACAGGTTCAGCCCCACTGAGTTGGGGACAATTTAGATAGGCCTTCATAGCCTTGTATGTTCCCAAGTGGAAATAAGAGCCACTGCAGGCTCAGTTTGAAGTCCTACGCAAGGGTACTATGAAAGTTTCTGAGTATGAGGCTTGATTTATAGAGCTTTTTAGACATGATGGTTAGTTGTTACTTATGGATAATAAGAAGTTTCGTCGGTTTACTTATGGGTTTAGGTTAGACCAACAAAGGTAAGCTTGAGTTTATGTTGGTATTGTAGAGGTCCTTTTAGGATGTTACAAATCATGCGTGCATCATAGAGACTTATCTCACCAGGAAAGAGGGGGAATCTATAAGATACAACGATCAGGGAAGTTATTTGTGGTTGATGTATAAAAGAATATATTATTGGTAGGGGTGGTTAGACTAGTCGATAGTCGTAGGATTTTTTATAAACTTTAGACAAAGGACTGAGCATGCCAGTTACGTGTACACAAGGCCATATTAAATCGAAATAGAAACAAAAGAATCTAATTGCAAAAGCAAAAAAGGAGGGATGTCTTTTTTTTCTTCCTTTTTTTTTTGTTTTTATTGTTTCTTTCCTATAATTCAATATCGATTTAGAGAGATAAATTTGTTGTCATGATTCCTAAACTAATGGACTCTCTAATTTTTTTTGTAATTAAAAATTTGAGGTTGGAATGTATATGTGATACCCATTGTTAGGCTAGAGACAAGGGTGGTTGTTTCGAGTTAAAATGGGAGGGTCTATACTAAAAAATGTCTAGGATTTTTTGAGATCATTATGTAGAGAGTTGTTTTGATTGTAGGGATATGGTCCCCTTTTCTAGAGAATTCCCTCGACAAAGGGCTGCTTAGACTACAACCTTATTTTCCCAGCCATTATAGGCAACACAACCGTCCATAGGTTGATAGGTAGTCCCTTGCAGATCTAAATGAGGAGATTATAAAGCAGAGCGAGAGGTAGAGATTTTGAGCCATAATAGGGTTGGGGCATTTTTAGATTTATGCTATTTCGGATAGGTCTAAGGATGACGCCTCAAATGTTGTAGTCACCATTATGTAACTTGTTTGTTAGTATTTATCTTTGATTTTATTCAATCCTATAATCACCTTATCTTATGTATCTACTTAGTTCTATTTGATTGGGTATATCTAGTGAGTTGCTTTTGTTTTCTCTTGAGTGTGTATACCCTTGTGGGAGCATCTCTAGTGGTATATGAGTATATAGGTAATGTCTGGTGACTCTTTAGGGTAATGATACTCAGGCTAATTTTATTGGGTTGGATATGTTGAACATTGATATGATTTTTGGCATGGATTTGTTATTCCATTATCGTGTTGTCCTAGATTTCTATGTCAAGATTGTGATCTTTGGTGCAGTCCCCTAGCCATTCCTCAGTTTAGGTTATTACTTATTATCAGGACAGTAGGTTTATTAATGAGGTTGTCATGCTTACTTAAACCATGTTAGATATGTCAGTGCAGGTTCTTCTTTTGTTAAGTCTGTACCAGTAGTTGGTGAGTTTATGGATATATTTGTTGTCAATTTACCCAGCCTCCCAGTTGAGAATGATAAGATTTTTTCTATTAAGGTTTAGATGGGAACCAGGACCATTTCTACTTACCCTTATTGTATGGCCCTAACAGATCTTCAGGAGTTATGTGTTCATTTGTAGGGTTTTCTTAACAGAGTTTCATCTTCTCTAGTGTGTCTTTATGGGCTGCCCGAGTGTTGTTTGTGGAGAAAAAGGATAGGGTCATTGTTGATGTGTATTGATTATAAGCAGCCATAAAAGGTAATTGAAAAGAATAATTATATGCTTCCACGTATTGATGACTTATTTGACCAGCTATAAGGTGCTACAATGTTCTTTAAGATTTATTTTAGATCCGGCTATAATCAATTGATGATTCGGGTTGAGGATATCCCAAAGAAAACCTTTCAGAAAGGATCTAGGAATTATGAGTGTCAGACGATGTTGTTTAGGCTGTCTAATTCCCTAAAAACATTATTGATTTGATGACACGAGTATTCAGACCCTATTTGGACTCCTTTGTGATCCTCTTTGTTAATGACATATTTGTCTACTTAAAAAGTCTGGTAAAGTACAAGGAGCAACTGAGGGTAGTACTCCAGATATTGAAGGGATAGCTTTAAGCCAAGTTACAAAAGAGTGAATTATTTGTTGGTTCTTTTTTGTTTCTAGGCCATGTTGTGGCATGTGTTAGCACTAGTGTTGATTCATCCACGGTTTCCACGGTGCATATTTGGCCTCGGATAATTATACCTATGGAGATTCATAGTTTCCTTGGGATTTTTGGGAACTATCACCAATTTGTTAAGAGTTTGTCATTCACCATTGCTCTTTTAACTAAAATAACGTAGAAGGACATTCCATTCCAATGATAAGCTAAGTGTGAGTCTAGCTTTCTATTGCTAAAGGAGATTCTAACTACCACCCTAGTTCATGCCTTACAGGTTGAAGGTAATCCTTATGCAGTAGGGTCACAGTATATCTTATGCATCAAGGCAGTTGGAGGAATATTATTGCAACTACCTCACCTGTGATTAGGAGTTGGCGACAATAGTTTTTATGCATAAGATATGGAGGGACTACCTATATTTATTCTGTTGTGAGATTTATACTTATCATTATAGCTTTAAGTATATCCCGAGTTAGAAAGATCTTAAGTTGAGGTAGTAGAGATGGGTTGAGCTCCTGAAAGACAATGCTTTAAGCATTTTATATCATCTAGGCAAGGAAACATGGTTGCAGATGCCTTGACCTAAAAGGATATGAGTATGGGTAGTCTCACTTCTATTTCTATTACAGAGAGGCATTAGCTTTGGAAATTAAATTCATGGCCAATATGCTGGTTAGATTGGATATTTTAGTTCCAGATCAGGTTATTTCCTATGATGAGGCTAGGTTGTCCTTGTTTGATTAAATTTAGTAGAGCCAGTATGAGTATACGTATCTAGTTTAGATGAGAGAAAGGGTTTTGAGGGGTGATCTCTGTTGGGCCATGATATATTCTGATGGTGTGCTATGGTTTCATTGTTTCCTAGTCATTTTAAAAACTATAAATTGATTCACACTTTATTGTGTAAAGATTATTTCTCTAGATATTTTATACATATGGGTATTCCTATGATGAACCATTATCTGAGGCAGCATTATTAGTGGCAGGCAAGGGGTGACCAATTACCTCCTTTTTGTCTGGATATTTGAACTATCAGCAAGTAAAATTCTGTCACCAGAGGTCATGAACAGAGCTTTAGATACTCCCTATTGTAAACTGTTAGTGGGAGCATATTACTATGGGCTTTGTTTCAGGCCTTCTATGCACATCTATAGGCTATTATTCCATTTGTTTCATCATAGATTGATTGACCAAGTCAGCTAATTTCTATCGATGAACTCATCTTGGAGTGTGGAGAGAGTATCTTAGATTTATTTTCATGAGGCTTTTTAGACATCATGGCGGTGCCAGTTTCTACTATATCTGATTGAGGCACACATTTTACCTTATAATTTAGAGGTTGGTTCAAAGAGATATGGGTACTAAGGTTTCCTTGAGTACAAAGTTTCACGCTCAACAAAGTTTCACCCTTAGTCCAAAGGTCAATCTGAGAACTATTTAGGTACTTCAAGATATGTTTTTGGCATGTGCTTTTTTATTTTTTTGGTATATGAGATATAAATTTTTTTTTTAGCGTGTTTTTATATAATAACAATTATCATTCCAGCGTTAAGATAGGGATGTTTGAGGTCTTATAGTGTAGTGTTAAAGATGCCTATTATTTTTCTTTTGTGGTAGAAAGGCTTTTTACAAGAGTTCTAATTGTCTTTTTGATACCATGGAAAGGGTAGGAGTTATTCATGATAGGTGTCAGACTATGCAGAGTAGGAAGAAGTCCTACACAAATTGTAGACTTGTTCCATGGAATTCAATATTTAAATAATTATTTCCTTCTTCCTTTTTGTTTATTTCCTCTATTTTTTGAGAGATGGGAACTTGGACTGTGTAGTCTTGACCTGAGGGAAGAGTGTGCAACTTCTTGGGAAGCGTTATTTCACCCTTCTCACATTTTCTCCGGGTAATTCCCTTTGATTCCACCCTGTTCTATTGTGGTGATAAATGTTTAATTCATTGACTTTTTAAGATTAATTTCTCCCTTATCCTTCAGCATTTTTAGCCTAATTTTGCACCATACGCCCCTTGAACTTGGCTCTACGAGCCATCATTTGATAAATATTTTTCCAAACTTTGGGGATTGTAGCCCTGTTTTTAATCCCAAATCCGACCCCTGTTAGTTTACATAATATGGGTATCATTCTTCCTATTTTGATCCCCGGGACACTTTTTTTCAAGTTTATGATTGTTTTTCATATTTCTATAGTGTTTCGGGGATTTCAGCATGCATTTCGAGGTTTAGCTAGTGCCAAGGTAGGCTAGGTTTACTTTTCTCTAGGCTAGTCTACTAAAGAATACTTGTTTTGTGTAGCTAGATTAGAGGGATATTTATTAAGTTGGAAGTTCTATTTTATTTATTTTTAACCTATTTTCCTTCTTTTGATGGTCCTATGGAGGGACATAGAGGGTGTTGGATCGTGTGTGCATCTCCTGACCTTGTCACAGGAAGTGCTAGACTCTAGTGGTTGTGTTTGGTCATGGAAAGACGGTGAGGAAGATAGGCTCTTCGCTGGTGGCCTCTAGATGATCCTAGTGCATGGTATGTTGCTTTATGATAGTCATGGTTCATTCATCTATTTTAGATATTTAGCTCTTATATAATAAGCACAGGCATGGCCAGGTGCTATGGTAGAGATATTTTAATTGGACTTAACTAAAACTAGAGAGGTTTATTTAGTTATAACTGAAAGGGATTTCCTTACTTTTATATACTTATTCCACGACCATCTATTGGTACTGCTTTATTTACAAGATATTTCGAAATAAGACTTTGACTGCCATAGGGTTATTTCTTGGGAACCAAGGGGAGAGTCCCCAAAAGATATTGATATTAAGGCACGGACCTCCAGTGTGCCACCCACACTGTTAATATTGAGACGTGGACCTTTGGGTTGTGGCCCTTACTATAGGTATTAAGATGCAAACCTCGAGAGTGCAACCTAAAATGTTAAGATAAAGCACGGATCTCTGGGTCGCGTCTCCCACAGTTTTCTTTTGGGGAGAAGCCGTCGTTGTTTATATTCAGGTACGAAACTCCGCAGCGTCCCTAAAAAAATTATGAGACGCGACCTCCTGGTTCGAGATTGCTATGTCGTGGTTTACATTTCTCACCTTCGTGAATTCATTCTATTTGAATTAGTTGTGATTTTTGCATATAAGCGGAAAGTCATTGTGAGTTGTTTTAATTTATTGTGCCTACCAGTGAGATTGGGCGTTAACTAGGTTCTTATATTCTTTATTTTTATTTGTACCTAGTGTTATTATGTGTGTATTATGTTTATATTATATCTTTACCTTGTTTATAGTTACACTATTTAGTTGTTTTTACTTTCAATTTCTTCTTCGGTACTAGTATACTCAGCTAGATTTCAGGTACACATTCTATGGTTCATTTTCAGCAGTAGTTGATAGTTAGATACTCTTGTGTGATAGCCGTACATAAGCCTACTTGATTAGACCCTATACTTTCCTTTTTCATTAGCTGTTAGCATATATTCCTATTATCAACTCTAGCTGCTTAGTTATTGTCACACTGCTTACCTGCTCTTATTTACTTGTTTTACTTTCCTCGCTGTTACATTACCTATACTACACTTTAACCATGTCGTCCTATGATAACTACTGGGTACCTGTGTTTTGGTACTCATATTGCACTTCTATACCATTTTTTGTGGTACAGTTACTGGTAGGGGTGATCAAAGAGGAAGTGATCATGTGGGATAGATTTCGTCCTATGGAGTTTACTGTGAGCTTTGACAAGTTGGTCATATAGTAAAATTATTATAGCCTTCTCAATTTTATTTCATGACAGGCCTTGTGTAGTACTACATTATATGATCTTGTGTATGTATATATTTCTCTTTTGGATATGGTAATTTATTGCTCTATATGCCGTTTGCACATGGTTTTGGGTTTCGGTTATCTATATTTATTCTCCTTCTACTGTTACCTATTTAGTTATTTTATTCAATTTTTATGGTTGTGAACAGTTATAGCCCATTGTGAGTAGCTTGGGGCTTTAGGGATACACTTTTCTATGATAGAGTTTTAGACGCCATCATGACTTTAAATTTGGGTAGTGATGGAAAATCTGTCTACTAGGAAAGAAACCTGTTGAAATCTTCCACTCTACCTTTTTAATACCTTGTACGAATAAGCAAGCGGTGTTGGCATGACAATTCAGCGTTGCATGAATAGGATAAATCCAATCTATATACAAAATAACATCAAATGCACCATAGCTAAGATAATAATGTCCACCCAAGTATCATACCCAGCTAAAGAAAAAAATAGGATTAGTACACCAGAACAAAGGAATCACTTATTAGAGTAGAAACATGAATAAGAATAGGTAGAAAATCACACATCAAATCAAATCTAGAAAAGAAGTAGGCACACACAAAGGACTATGTGGTTTAATGATCAAATAACACAAAATCATGGTAATGGCATATTTTGGTGATTCATGTGTGTTAGAGTGCGTAACCACACTAGAAGGGGGGGTTGAATAGTTAGTGGAATTTCGAAACTTTTTTTGGAATTTGTGGAGCTAAGAAGAAAGCTTGTAAATAAATAGACATAATGATTTATAGTGGTTCGGCCTTGCCTACCTCCACTACCTAAGTTCAACAACTTAGGCTTTTCACTACTCCAATGTACTTTCTAGTTCAGTGAGAACTCTTACAACTTTTCTTGATTTTTGGCTCAAGATCTACCCTTTACAATGGAGTTGCACCCAACCCCCACAATCAGTTTTCTAGCTAAGTGAGAACTCTATTCTATTCACTTTCCAGCTAAGTGAGAACTTCATACAATAACAAAATACAAGATAAGATCAATAGTACAAAGATTTAGATACAATAATAACTTTGTACTCTTTCTTTGGTGATGAACACTTGATTTTTTGATAGAAATGATGAATGATGTTGTAGTATATGTCTCTTAGTGTTCCATCATAATTCCAAACACCTCTAAGGTGTATTTATAGCTGTACAAGTTTATATAGCCATTTGTGAACGTTTTCTAGCCGTTCTGCTGCTTCACCAACTACATTTAATGCTTCTGACTTGCAGATTAGTCGACTAGTCCTCAAATTAGTCGACTACTTTCTTGTTCCATCCATGTTCGTCGACTAGCCATCCATGTTATTCGACTTCTTTGTCTTCTAGCCAATTAGTTTCTTCAACTGGTCGACTAGTTTAGCTTCCAGTAGCTAAAACTTGTCCTGCTTCCTTTTAGTCGACTAGTATG
>JBDJHY010265257.1:0-10443 GCA_039654485.1 Withania somnifera
GTTTGATCGTGAGAATTGTGTGGAGAGAGTTAATTCTTTTTCCAAATTATTAAGAGAAACTATAAAAAATCCAACAACATTTAGAAGTAGACGCAACAATTATGGAATTTTGTTGTAATAATTACAACAGTTATTATAATAACTTCAGAACCATAGTTCTTGCAGCAACAAATTCTAAAATTGTTAGCAGTAACTCGTAGTTCTTTGCAACGACTTGCAGTCATTGCAACAGATTAAGGTGTTGGATTTACTGTAAAAGGTGAAGGGAGGAAAGAGACGTGAAGAGGGTGGATGAGGAGGCAGAGCAAGAGGAAAAGGGGATGGTGGCAACAGAAGAGGAGGAGGAGGTGGCGGTAGCTGAGCAAGAGGAGGAGAAGGAGGCGACATCGGCGGAGGAAGGGGTGGGGGGCTGTAAAGGCTTTGTATAAATATCAAACTTTAATAGCTCTTAAAATCCATGTCATTAAAATTAATTTTAAAAAAATAACTCCTATCCGATCAAAAAAATTGAGTCGCCCAATCTTAATTTTAGAACTTGAAAGTCTAATCAAAAGATCCAAGATAGGGAGACTCGAGAATCGGCTAAGTGAATATACACGAATTCGAAGTTGAAACTTAAGGAATTCACAACTTTTAAGTTTTTTTTTTTTTAATATTTAAAGATTTAGTAATGAGCTTATTGAACTTCTGAAATTATGGGTAGAAAATATATTATATAATAAATTTTATTAGTTTCCTCTAAAATACAGTGTACATATTTACATTATTATAAAGCATAATATCTTACATGAAATGTAGATCGATTATCTTTTTATAGTATTCTTTGGTTTTTAATTAGATAAATAATTTGTGCCAAACAATTAGGGATGACAAGCATCACGATTAGAGGGCAAACCAGTGAAGAATTCAATTCGAGTTACCCCGCCCTACATATATAGCATGATTTATTATTTTCTACTCGTCCAGCGTAAACGTATTCTATCCCATACTAGTTAAACTTTTTTTTTTGAATATATGATATTGAGTAGTGAAATTTATATAAAAGCCCGATGAAAGATTATTAATGAAATTTTATAAGATTTTTAATTTTGTCCACCAAATTTTTTTCTCATTATAAAAAGAAAACTTTACATAAAACGAGACTATCTTAAGGCCATAATATGTATAAAAAAAATTATAGCAGATAAATTTGTGCTCAATACAAGTGATAAAGAGACAGATTCGAAATTTGATGATTACAAGTGTCTCAATCTTTAGTAAGTTACAATTAAAGAAAATAGAATTAAGGTCTATAATCCTTCAATTTGGTCCATTTTGAATTGATTCAATTCAATTTAATCTATTTTTAATTAATTTGTTTTAAAATTATTGCATATTCGATTACTTTTCTCGATTCAAAGTCTGGTAATTGTGTACTTAGAACATATAATAAGAATAAAATTATTAACTAGAGAATGTATTCATTTAGTCTTCATAGAGCTACGTTAATATTATGTTCCTTGAAATCGATATTCTATCGGAAATAACCATCTCTATCTCATATTTGAGGTAGTGGTACAGATCTACGTACATTTTGCCTTCCCCCAGAACCTTCTAGGTTTGTTATTGTTATTGATATCAACATTCTAAAAGATTTTGAAAAAAAAAAAGGAACATTAGATCCTTAACAAGAGAAAATGAATAAAATACACTTATAAAAAAATTCAAATCGACAAAAAGAAAATACAAATTAAAATAAGAATTTTTTAACTAGAAAAATATCCATTCAGTCTATATATTGCTATATTAATGTTACATATCTTGGTATCATCACTCTAAAAGATTTTGAGAATTAAGAAAAAAATAGTATTAGATGGATAACGAGAGAAAGTGGTTAAGTATATTCAAATAAAAAATCTAATATTCACAAATATAAAGTGGAAAAGAAAGTAATACATTATTTAAGTAATAAAATAGGATTGTACAAAGAACGAAGAAATACAAAAATAAAAAAAAAGGAAAGATGAAGAAAATAAAAGACAAATAAATTGTTTATTTTCCATTTTTGAAACCTACAATTCAAAGGAAAAAAATAGACTTTTTTCTCTCTTCTCTCTTCTCTTTCCTACGATAAACCCTAGTTTTGCTTAATGTTGGCTAGGACGACCAATCACGCCGATGAGATTACACCATCGGAGGTGGCCACCACAGATCTGCAAATCAAATAACCAACCATGCAATATGCCAACCTGCTTAAACCAATAACAAACAATAATATGGAGATTAGGGTACCACCAAAACCTGTAGTGATTATACAAGGAGAACCAAGTATTACATGGAAATATTTCGAGGTCAAGTCTCTCATAATATGGAAGAATTTATAATATGTAATGATTGAAAAATTTTCTTACAGGAGAGTGGATATCAATGAATTACGAAAAGCAGTACCAGGATAATGTGGGATCAAAGGCGATTGTAATGTTGGGGTTATGAATAGTAGGCGCATCATAATAAGGTTAACACTGTTGGAAAGCTATGTGTAGCTATTATATATACCAGTTTATTACATAAAGGCTAAGGAGATGAATTAGCAAATAAGCACCTTAAAATGGGACCCTTGGTATGAAGCAGATGTAAAAATGACTAAAGGAGTAGCATGGGTTTCTCTTTCGAATTCGCCATCCATTTTTTTTTGCAAAGGAAGCAGTATTTTCAGTTGCCTCAACAGTAGGAAAGGCCTTTGACTGTGGATATGGATACAAGAAATAAAATGAGACCGAAATGTACTAAAGTAAAAGTAAAAGTGGATTTGGTTGCAAAATTGCCTCAACAGGTAAAGATAGATGAGGAAAATGAACTTACAGGGGAGATCATTTCGAAATGGATTCAAATTAATATGATTGTGTGCCAAAATACTACAATGAATGTTGTCTTCAAGGTCACAATAAGGACGAGTGTTGGAAGTTGCATCTGAAGACTTAAAAAAAAAGAGAAAAAAGATGAGGAGGAAAGGAATCAGGAAGAGAAGAAGCAAGATAACATGGGTATAGATGCAAACAAAATAAGAACCTTGAGAAGTGGAAAGGTAGTAAGAAATCAAGACAAGAACCAAGAATAGATAGGGAGAAAGAATAAGTACAAAAAAGACAAATTATGAAGAATCATTGGAGATTTTGATGAGCATGAGGGGTTACAAAACAGCAACCATATGCAGCATCAGAAATTAGAGAAGGACATTTATGAGAAGAAACAAGAGGAGAATCAACATATGTAAACAAAACAATGGGTGAAAATCAATTTGGATCCCCTGTACAATCACATTGTAGTAAGAAGAATTCAACAAGCAGAGAAGAAAAGGAGGTACAGGGTCTAACATCAATGGACGTGAATAACAAAGGGAAAAAGGAAGGTGAAAAGACTAAAGAAGCAAGTAGTGGAAGGAAAGAAGTAAATGAATGGAAGCAAGAAAGCTCCATCCATAGAAGGAGTCCTAATCACACTCCTAACAAAACAAAACGTCAAAAAATAGCCGCATTGGAGAAACCTCAAAGGGACAAATGAGGATTTTACTACCCCAAAAAATCCATCAGAGGAGGAAGCACAGAGGATTAGGGAAACAAATGACGATGAGAAAATCGAAAACAACATTAAAGAGGTAAGTAAAGAGGGTGATTTATCACTTATGCAAATTGATAGATTGAAAAGTGTTAGTAAAAGAGGGAAAAAGAGGTCGCAGGGCCTTTACAAGTTCAAACAAGCAGTAGTAAAGATATATTGTCAATTAGTGGTCAATGATTGACAAGCTATTATTTTGGAACATAAGATCAAAAAACATTCAAAATACTTTTGATAGGTTAATTGATCTACATAAAAGAATTAATATGGTTATATTGCTTTATTGGAAACTTTTCACAACTCAGATTATTTGTAGTTATACAGAAGAAGAATATGATTGAAGAATGTTGCTGTAAACATGCCTTAAAAATTTGGATCTTCTGGTAAGAGAACTGGGAGTTCAATGCTTAGGAGACATTGAGAAACATCTCACAATGCAGTTTACTTATTTAGAATCCCACAAGCAAACAGTTAAAACAATAGTTTATACCAGATGTAGTGCCATTAAAAGGTTAGAGTTATGGGATGCTCAAGAAGATATTTCTAGCTAGTTTCTGTTACCATGGTTAGTGGGTGGAGACTTTAATTTTATATAGAATGAAGAAGATAAATTAGAAGGACTCTTAGTCACTCAACAGGAAACAATAAAGCTTGGAAATTTGATTAACAACTGTGCTTTAGATGAAATTGAATACTCTTGAAGAAACTACACCTGGTGGAATGGAAGAATAGGGGATGATTACATTTTCAAGATATTGGATAGGCTATTGGCAAATCAGGAGTTTATTAAGATACTACCAATGACATCTGTCAGCTATTTAATTAGACAGGGATATGATAATGCCCCCTTGCAGATCACCTATTAAACTGAGGAGAGTTCTGCTATTAAACCCTTTAAATTCCTTAATTTTTGGACCAACCATAAGGGTTTTAAGAAGCTAATAGAAGAACATTGGAAAAATAATTTTTGTGGATCTCCATTTATATAACTGCAAACAAAAATGAAGAAAATAAAAACAACAATAGTCTCTTGGAATAAGGAGCAGTATGGCAACATTTAAAACAAATTTCTACATTGGATTAGCTAATTAAGATCAAGAAGATACAACTAAAGTTATTCCCAACAGAGAAAAACAGAATAGATTTAAAGAAAGAAGAAGTAGATTTGATTAGATTTCTAAAGCTTGAAGAGAAATATCGGGAGCAAAAGGCAGGAATAAGTTGGTTCAAGTAAGGGGACAGAAATAAAATATTTTTTCATTCCTACGTAAAAGGAAGAAGAAGGATATTAAGCATAACAGAAATAAAGTCGGCCCAAGGAGAGTTACTAATTGAAATTCAGAGGATAGGAGATGAAGCAGTTAAGGTTTTTTAAATCCAGTTCACAAAAGATCAGTCACAGAGAAGTTATGACATACTAGAAGACATCACAAAGATGATCACTAAGGAAAAAAAATGAATAAATGACTAAACCCTAAGATATAAAAGAGGCCAGAGATGTTTTTACACTGAATGGTGATAGTACAGGTGGTTCCAAAAAATTCTCTGAACTATTCTTTCAATTTTGCTAGGACATTGTAGGCATTAATGTCACTAGGGTTGTCAAGATTTATTTGCAAGGCATGTGTTACAAATGTATATCACTCACTCTAACTTGGTACTTATTCTAAAAAAAGAGAAAGTGTTGTCTTTCTCAGACTTAAAAGACCAATTTGTCTAAGTACCTTTTTTAACAAGGTAATATGTAGAGTACTACATGAAAGAATGTTAGCGGTGTTACCAAAGATAATAGCCAAAAATCAGATAGGGTTTGTTAAAGGAAGAAGTATTTGTGAAAATCTCCTACTTGCTTAGGAGATAATCAGAGGTATAAACATGAGGAACAAGTTCAATAATATGGTAGTCAAATTAGATATAACTAAAGCATATGACAAAGTGTCATGGATATATTTGACCAAGGTGCTGAGGAGGTTTGGATTTGGAGAAAGAATAAATTGACATGATTGTGAGACTAATATGCAATAACTGGTTATTAATACTGATTAATAAACAAGCTTTTGGCCCTTTTAGCTCATCCAGGGGAGTAAAATAAGGTGATCCTATTTCTCCTACTTTATTCATCATTGCATCATAAATTCTGTCTAGGGGACTAAACAAGCTCTTTAAAGACCCATATTTCGAAGGTTATGGCATGCCTAAACGAAGTCCTAACATAAATCATTTATCATATGCATACGATGCAATCTTATTTTGTTTAGGACATCATCCATCCATGAAAAAATAATAGAAATTCTTAAATATTATGAAAAAAACATTAGGTCAGTTGATTAATTTATAAAAGTGCTTTTTTATTTACGTGAAAGGGTGGGTTCCATTGACTGATTGCATAAGAATCAGGAAACTGACTGGAATAGGGAAGGGAAGTTTCTTTCTTATTTATCTGGGGTGCCCCATTTTTATAAAGAAGAAGGAAGGACCACTTTAAAGAATTGATAAAGAAAATAAAAAAGAGAATAATGATTTGGCAAAATAAACTGTTAAGCTTTGAGGGGAAATTTGTATTAATTTCCCATGTTCTCCAATTAATACCTCTTTATATGTTAACTACCAAGAATCCCCCTAAAGAAGTGATAAGTAAGATCATATGACATTTGTGAGTTTTTTCTAGAGCAATATTGTTGGAGCTAAGGGTAAACATTGGGTAGCCAGGGAAGATATTTTGTTATAAAAAGAAGAAGGAGGCTTGGGATTGAGATCTATCGAAGAACTCTCAAATGCTATGTTTGCTAAACAGTGGTGGGTGTTCAGAGTTTCAAATGGTTCACTATGGTGTGCTTTAATGTGGAACAAATACTATGAGAAGAATAATCATGTGGTAGCAAAAAGCTTAGGAGGATCACATGTTTGGAGAAAAATATTGCTTATGGAAGAGTTTTAATAGAACATAATACATGGTGACAATTAACAGGTATTGCTTTTAATTTTTGATTGGACAACTGGACAAAACAAGGAACATTACTTTCTTTATAGAAGGGGACAAAGCTGAGGAAGCAAAAATGGAAGCGAAAGAATTCATAAATAATAGAAGATGGGGCAGAGACAAGTTTCTAAATCACATCTTTGAGGAAATGACTTAGCATGTGGTAGAGGATGTTAAGCCTGATATAGCCAACTGTGGGTCAGCTAGAGCTTGGTGGATGGTGGACGCAAATGGTTCCTTTACCATATCATCTGCATAGGATGGAATAAGGAGGAAAAAAGTAAAGAGGAGAGAGTATGATTATATCTAGGCTTAGTAAATCCCTTTCAAGATAAGTTTTTTCCTATGGAGGGTTTAGAAAGAGAGGATTGCTTCAAATGAAAATCTTTAAAGGATGAGAATTTAGGTGGCTTTAAGATGTTGGTATTGTGAAGGAAGTATAAAAGAAAAAATGACATATTTTTTTCTAAAAATTCCTATAACATTACAACTATGGGAGTAGTTTGTTAATTTTCTAGAGATTGAGCTACACGAAATACAGATAAAGTAATTAATCAACAAATACTGCTGTAATTTGGAGGGTAATGCCAAGATGAAAGCAATCCTGAACATTCTCCCTACACTAATCGTATGAGACTTGTGGAAAAGAAGAAATGCTATCATACATGGAGGACAAATATATTTGGAGCAGATGCAGGAGCAGGTCAGCTTCATCTTTTCTTAAGAGCAAAATACCCTTGGATGGACAATATTCTTAAAGAATGGGGAGAACTTCTTTCCTTTCTTAGTAGGTACAAACCTAAATTATATTGTAAGAGTGGGGACATATATATTTTGGATTATCAAGGTCTATTTAGGCAACGTTGAAGTTTTATATCAAGGTTTTAATCCGTAGAGACTCGTTAAGGTAGTTCTATAATCATTTCTATCGGGTAATTCTTCATTTTCTTTATTAAGCAAATATTTTGGGCTAATATCTTCCATTTATATCATTAAATTGAGCTATTTTTTGTACCATATGATGTACGAGTTGATCTCTACATGTTGGTATAAATATTTCCTTCTTCTAAGCTTTTTCGATCTTTGGACCAATTCTAGTCCGGATTTTAACCCCACTATTTATATAGATATATAGGTCTTTACTCATACTGACACATAGATTTTATTTTTCTAGACTCAGATGATTTTGAGCTTTACACGTGGTTTTTGGATATTTGGGAACGCTTGTTGAGGATATCCCTTCAGTTAAGCTACAGTTTAATTTCTTCAGATTGGGTATTAGAGTAGTATATGTATGGTAAGGCTTTAGCTCGGGGTTGGAATTACTAGTCAGGCCCCAATATGCTTATTTTTTTAGCCTGTGGCCCACTTAGCTAGCTTGTTGCTTAACTACTTAAATCAGGGGCTGTATTGCCCTGCCCGCGTGTCTCAAGCTTACTCTGGACCATAGTTTTGTTGGGAGAGGGAGTAATACCTTTGATGTGTATTATTATATGCTAACTTTGGACCGTAGTGAGGTTTAGGAAGGGATTATAATAGGGATTAGAGATTTGTAGCTATCTCCTGATTTAGGTTGGTGTATTTAAAGCCGATCTAGATAGGATGACTATTCTGTGTTCTACCTATGCGGTTATGTGTGATTAAAGAAGGTGTGTCACTTTTGGGCCCCCTATAGCCCGTTGTAGTGTTTTTTGGGGGGGTTAGTATCCCTTTGTGATGACATTATACCCTAGTTGGGTACGAGCCTGGGAGTGAGCTGTATCTGACCGAGATAATAATATCTCCATGTTTCCCCTGTAGGGGTGGGTACTTGGCCCTTAACAGGTGCCCTTTGGGTAGTGGTGGCATCCTCGATGCGATTACATGGATTGGGACCGCATTAGGGTTAGGAGAGTATATACCTGGTGGCTAGGTCTTAGCTGCCAACCTATCGATTTCAGTTAGAACCTTAGACTAGTTTATCTTGTTGATTGGTTCGGTGTAGCGAGCATCATTGCATGTCTTAAAATGTAATTTGATTTTAAAAGAGTATTAACTAGATACTAATTTATTATACATATTTATACTTGTCCATGACTGTGCTAATGAGAAGTATGGAACTATTTTCTCACACAACTAAGTCTACTTTCTCACTATCACTATGATTCCTGGACACTGCCTACATATTGATAGTTGGATATTACTGAGTTTGGAATTTTACCTATGGCTAGACTTTTTACTGAAATATGATATACGGGCCGAGCCCGAGTTTTGGCACTCTAGCCTTGTTGACTATACTACTAGGAGGCTTGTGATGAGGTTTTGCATGCGAGTTCGAGTCCCTCCACAGGCCCTGCTTATCTAGGTTTCTATGCTTAGGGCATGACGTGCGACACGAAGGATGGATATATGGGGAGTAGTCATATATGGTTCGAGTCCTCCATGAGTCCCTCTTGATTCAGGAATATCCTAGATAGGGATCATGATCGTATGTATTTACTGTTCAGTACCCCTTTGTATAAATCTTTGTGTGTTGATTTGTACCCTTCGGGACTTATGGAGGGATACCTGCTGGGTTACTTGGGTGCCTCATTGTACCTACTGGTAGTATGGGATGGCGGCTGAGTTTATTTTCTAGTAGACTTTCATTGCTCCTTTCTATCTAAGATTAGTACTAATTGTACCCTTATTGTATTCGTTGTTAGCTTAGTTTGTTGATGATCTGCACTTTCTTATCAGTCCCTCTTTGTGTTGGTCATGTCGGAGCTCTAGGTACGTGTCACGTTGGTCGTGAGTTGCTTTTCACCCATACCTTGTGTGTTATACCCTGATAATATTCTTCTTTACACTAGTTAGCTAGTGCTACCCTCACTGGTAGCTGATCCTCCACAACACTTATTAGCTACTACCGTAGTTATATTGTTTTTTTTTGTACATTATATGTTACTTTACTATTTGTTGTAGATCACTCTTTACCTTAACTATGCTTACTTTTACCCGATCAGTCTATGATGCCTACTGGGTACCCATTCTTTTTTATACTCATGCTATACTTCTACATCTTTTCCTGATGCAGGTCTTAGTACGAGTCATCCGTACAATATGATCGTGCAATGTAGCTTGGTGTTGTTTAGGGGATACGACAAGCAGTTGATGTTCATCCTAGTCAATCTTCCTTCTATTTCTATAGTTGTTCCACTTAGAGGATGGAAATCTATTTTTGTAGTTTTTCCCTTTTGTAGGTTGTATTTTGTACCCTCATGTGTATAGATGCTCTACATTCATGATGCCAGGTTTTTGGACTTACGTTGTGTATTTTTCGTGTCCTTTTTGTACTTCTCCTTTTCATTTCCTTCTTTTGGTTTTCTTGGGATTCTTTTTACTGTCCCACCACAACTTGCATTAGGCTAGGGTTAGGTGTGTCTGTAGGTGAGACACATAAGCCATCACAACTCAATTTTTGGGTCATGACAGAGATCTATTAGACCTCTAGGTTCATAGGTTTCTTTGGCTGTAGGATCAGGAGTTTTGTAGAGTCTCGCGGATCGGTATGTAGACATCTGTATCCTATCTTTGGATGTCTATAAGGATATTTTATAGGGTTGATTCTTGGTTATTCTCTCCTGTGAGGTGATAACGCTCAAGTACACCTTTGTAACCAATCAAAGAGTGTACACGATCGTTGTCAAGTATAATTACCCCAATAGGTCGGGGTCGAATTCTCGGGGAGTGATGTGGTCTATGTTCAAGATGGTGCAAAAAGTCACTAAGCTATGCTAATTAACTTGACAAAAATGTAGAGAAAATAAAATGAGGGGTTTGATTTAATCCAATAATATGGTTTCCAGCTTATTGCTAGACAGTGGTTCTATAATTTTCAGTGTGAATAA
>JBDJHY010265267.1:0-10443 GCA_039654485.1 Withania somnifera
GGGTAGTTATTTCTTTCTTAATTAAATTTCGTAACTTTATTATTCCATATATCTTGATATTCTTCCGCATTAAGTGTTTGTAGTCTTCAGATTCAGCTACGGACTACGAGGTTTGGTTCTCCTACTGGAGGTATAGTAAGTGCCATCATGATCCGCGAAATCGGGTCGTGACAAAAGGATAACTAAATGACAACCCACACATTAATAGAACTCACTAGGCAAGGTCAATCCAAAAACTTTCCAAAGAATTTCATGAGTAAGAGGATAGGAAATAACAATTAATTAATGCAAATACAAGAATAATTAAGTAGATATAACTCGCTGACATTCCATACTACCAGAAGATATAAAAAAGTCAAGCTCACCAGCTGGCATCCCATACTACCAAAAGGTACCAACAAGAAGATATTTGCGGAAAGTAACATAAACATGATGCAATGGTATCAAGTGTCTCAATAATATTGTACTCTCCTTCTTCGGTACCCGTACTTCCAGTAGGAAGGACCTATGGTAGGATGCAATCGGTATACCCCATGGTAGGCTGCAAACGGTATTACCCCATATAGGTTCCATGGAGTCCAAAGCCACATACTAACTCAAACCAAAATATCATATAATTAGGAGTATCTCAGGGTATCAATACATGTGACCAACTAAGTCCAGGTCTAAAAATCAATTTAAAACTTGATATCCATGCCCAACTACATCAGGGAATAAGATATGGTAATGGATAATACTTAGCATCTGACATCAGGCCGAAACTATAAGTGCTAGCAAGGTCATAGTACCCAGCAGTAGGGTTTAGGGCCTAGACAAAGCAAGTTAGAAAAAAATAAGAGCTTAAAACAATGTAAGTAAAATCATTTATCAACTCCTTTAATAAATAACTTTATAAATCAATTTCATATCAGTATTAGCCACTAACATTAAAATCTATGTGATCAACCTTTTGTTTATCAAACTTAAATAGTGCCAGTCATCAATATACAAAAATAGGCGGGTGCAAGGTTTCAAACTCAATAATACTAGACTCTCGGCAATAAAATAGTAGAAACCAATACATAAAATTGATATTTCATGATGATGACACGCACAATTACAACAAATAGATCACATATAGTTTTTCGGACCTGCATAGGCTCAGGTAATTAATACAGTACATAATAACCAATAATCCAAGTATAGGACTCATGGACCTTACCAATGACCCCACCATCTATGTTCTAGAGTCAAAGAAGACCACTCAGGGTAACAAGGTAAACTATAAACATAATGCAATACCAAAATGAACAATCAAGAACCTGACTAAAGAAACGAATATGGTCAAGGATACCAATCCTATAAATTCTTAACCCAAGGATGCTAATTAATGCTATTATTTCTTATATAAGTCTAGTCTAAGATCGGTAAGCCTTAGACTACTTGTCGTCTGAAGATAAACTCGCAAACATTAGGGAAAGCAACTTAAATAGCTCAAGAAATGCTCTAACAAACCCAAACGATTATAAAACTATAAAAATGATAATCTAAGTGTTAAAATTAATCAAATAGTACCAACTATAAGTATAGCAGGGGTCGAAATTCGAGTAAAAATTAGCTCTTGGCCCCACGAACTCAAAACTCCAAAGAAAGTACCAAAATATTCCCCACAATGTAAGGAACTTGTACCTAAAATATAGAGTTAAGACGAGTAAGAAATAACGTTAAGAAGAACTTGGAGAAATTTGGTATGTTATGGAAGAAATTAAATGAAACTAGTGTTGAAACATACCAATTAATGATGAAAAATGATGATGAACATTTTCTGATACATTCCAAGCTCAATATGGAAGCCCATGAAGTTTCAAGTACAATAAAGAGTTTTGGAGTAAAGAAGTATGAGAATTTTGAGATAAAAGTCGGGGTTTCTGAATATATGTGCCCAGATGAACAGTGCATCGCAATCACGACATTGTTCACAGCAAACGCAGAACGAAAAACTAGAAAGCTTCGCGATCAGAAAGAAGGGAACCGGTCAACCCTTTGGGAACGCAATGGACCGACCGTGATCACGAATAAGGAAGTACTCAAACCTTTGCGAATATGGTGGACCATCCGCGAATGCGAAAAGGAAGAACCTCTGCACCAAATAGCTACCAACTTCTCAAACCTCAAATGATGGTTCATAATGTGTTTGAAATTTGATGAACACAAAAAAAATATTGAAATTGTATGAAAGCAACATTCCGAAATTAATGGAGCAGGCGATATTTCGTTCTAAGTCCTTTTTGAAGAAATATCGACTAAATCAACTCTTGGCCTAAATTTTCATAATTCCAACCGAGTACTCGAAATGATTTTGTCTAACCCAAATCCCGAACGAACACTTCACCTAACCCAAACTCGGTATTTTAGAGTTGATGGTGCAGTCAAATGTTCAATCCGATGCTTCAATCATCAAAAGTCAACCGTTGTCAAATGTTTAAACTCCAGGAACACATACAAAATGCAAAATGAGATAAAATCATAATAAAGCTTTGGGACACAAATCAATAGTCCATTGTCCCGACCCAAAAATCGAGTTATGATGGCATCTACATCTCACGTGCAGGAAAGTGTAATTCTAACCTAGAGCAAGCAGCGGTGGGCCAGTAGTGAGCACCCAAAGAAATAAAAAAAATGAATTGGAGAAGTGCAACTAGGAAACGAACAAGACATAATTATATATAAATTACCAAAACCTGGTATCATGATTGTAGAGCATTTATATATAACAGTACAAAATACAACCCACGACGGGGAAAAACTATACAATAACTATCCAAGACCTAATTAGGATAACTCTGATACGGGAAGGAATATCGGTCAGAAAGGACGCCAGCT
Organism: Withania somnifera; assembly: GCA_039654485.1. Classification (NCBI taxonomy): domain Eukaryota; kingdom Viridiplantae; phylum Streptophyta; class Magnoliopsida; order Solanales; family Solanaceae; genus Withania; species Withania somnifera. The sequence continues at coordinate 2,863 of JBDJHY010265267.1, forward strand.
GCTCACAGAATCTCCTGGATCACACCAGCTAGTGTGCACGATCGTGTCCGTCTGGATGACTCGTACTAGTACCAACATTAGGAAAAAATGTAGAAGTGTAGCATGAGTACCAAAACAATGGGTACCTAGTAGTCATCATAGGCCAACCGGGCAAACCATATATTAGCAAGGTAAAGAGACACATTAACAAATATGACAACAACACATAATATACGTCCGAACGAGGTTCTATATTAAAATCTAGTAGGTGTAGTGAAGGATTAACTATTAGTGATATAGTGTCAACTACAAATATGAAAGACCCACTAACAGGGTATAAAACACAGACCTGGCCACAAATAGATCATGACCACACGTGATGCTACCTGGAGCTCCAAGGAGACCAGTATATCGAGGACCCAAAGAGAATAATAATAATGGTAATGTAAATGCTGAAAGAAGCTATCGCTATAGCACAGAAGTAACAATAGCACAAAAGAGTAGCATCCAGTCCTAGATAGCAACCATCACATAAACATATAGGTAACCCGATGGAACTCCCTCAGTAAGTTTCGAGGAGTGCAAGACGATGAATAAAATGCAATGCAAAGGGGTGCTGGATTAGTAAATAAGTGCCTGTACACTCTCCCTCCCTAGTACATAACTCAGTCAGGAGCGGACAAACCTAAGCTATCCCATATACTTCCCCAACCTACTCATATATACCCTTCCCATGGTCACGCAACATACCCAAGCATGGCGACCCAGGTCAAAGGATCTGTGAAGAGATCTAATCCTATATACAAAACCCCCGTAAAAAGGCATCTAATGTTGTAGTCATCAGGGCCAAAAGGCCAAAACTCAGGCTCAACCCATATAATATATCTCAATAGAAAAATAAAGTACAACCATACCAGTAAAAGTCTACATTCACAAACTGATCCAACAGTTGCCCTATAGGCAAGCTTAGAGATCACAATGAATACGAAAAATAGTCTCAGATAGTGTGGTAAAATAGCTCCATATTTCTCATGAGCGCAATCATCGAAGATATAGGTATATATGAAACTAGTTTCCAGTTATTATTCTATCAAACCAAGTCATCATTTAAATGTTTAATGCATGCTTGCAATATATATACTATACTAATACCCAGCCTAAAGAAAGTAGATCATAGCTTACTTGAATTCTGATGATGTCCTCAAGAAGTGTGCCCAAAAGTCTAATATCACGTACAAAACTTAGAAACACGCGAGGCTAGAAAAACATGACCTATGTGTCAATACGAGTAAAATAAGACCCATATTACTATACAAATAATGAGTTCAAAATCTCGACTAAAATCGGGTCCGAAAATCCTAACAACTCGAAAAAGGAAAATATTTATACAAACGTGCAGAGCACAACTCGTACATTGTATGGTATGAAGTAGGACTAAATTTAATGGTAGAATCGAAAGATTTAAGCGAAAAAAGTTTATATAATAAAGAAACTAAGAATTATCCAGTAGAAATGATTGTAGAACCATAGTAACACATTTCTACAAAGTAGAAATTGATTAAACCACTTCAGAGATCATTAATCTTTTCTAAAAACCAAAGCTAAAGGATTAAATTGAAAATAATGGAAAAGATCAGAAATTTAACTTATATAGCCAGCACCGATTGATTGATAAATTGGTCCTGTGAACCAATTTTTGACAAATTTTGGAAAAAGTTTTAAAAATGCGCACGGAATGGAAACGGAGTGAATTCTAACACTCTTTATTTATGAAATCTTTATGTAATTGATATTTCAGACTCAAACAAATCGACCAAAATGTGATTCGAGCTCATATAAGCTGAGTAAGGCCCAAATAAAAAATCCTCTTTTTCTCAAAGGAGAATTGACGAGAATTCTTATGAAAGCCTTTCATTGGCTTCTGTTAGATAGAGGTTTGATTTTTCTAGAATGTATCCTAGATTTTGGCATAATTTTTCTTCTGATTATGGATTCTTTTTCAAAAGGAAATAATTATGAAGGAATTTAGCTTATAAAACCACCAGGGATCTAACCCATCGGTCCCAGCAAGTTATAAATGACTTAGGGTAGTTCCAATAACGTTCTACCAGTATAGAAAATGCGGGAATCACGAAAATGGCCCCCATGGCCTTTACAAAATCTACCACTAATGAAACTTCGTCCGTGAAAGTTCAGAAGGGAGGACTATTTGAAGTCTGGAACAAGCATATATACAACAGTTCACACGATTCTCCTCAGCATCTAAACAACCTTCTCAACTGTACCACGCGTCTAATAAACTCGTATAACAAAACATTTCTAGGCCTGATCCACCTACATCTTTCTTCAATAATTGTCTCAAGGTCTCCGGGACAAACTAACTAGTTGTCCAATCAAGCTGACTCATGCTAAAATACAAGGTATGAATCTAACATATATAACAACGAACCAAGAAGATGTGGCCACTAACTCTAAAGATGGGTCTATAATCTATAGGAAACCCCACTAAACTGTCGTAAGACCCTAACTGAACCTGAAATCCACAAGTCCTTGGTACTAAACTCAAGAATCAAAGCTCCTAATATGCATGGCTCCCCGATATATTCTATGTAAAATAAAGTCTAAGCTGACAAGTATGGCTCTCTGTATAACAGCTCAAGCTAATCGGATGTCTAAGATTAATTCTCAATACTGATGTACACACTAAGTTGTGATCTATAAAACATATGATACACAACCTTAAATAGTAGGATCTGGAAGCTAGGATGATAGCTGTCGCTATATGAACTGCCTCAAGGTCAAATGTCAACTTCATTTATAACTACAATTCGATGTCACAAGCCCACAATATAACGTGAGGCATCCGAATGGTCAGCTTGCATCGGCTATTAGTCTAGGGGGGAGGGAATATCAGTGCCTACTGTGCTCAACCACTCAAGATGCAAATCATGTATCACTATCTGAAATGTCTAGAATTGGGATCTCACATAAGTAAAAGACCACCCACACATGAAGGTAACAAGATCTTCTTCCTATATCCACTATGTCCAAATGTATGGAATATCTGGTACAAGGGCCTTGCAAGAATGATCTGACTCAAATGATCATCTATGGAACTGCAAGTATCAATGCCTGTCCACATCATGCCATCAAAACTTAACGGAACCCTATAGAGGAATCCCAATACTACGAGCCCCTCAGGTATAATTGACCAATAGTGTCATAGAAGGCAACTCATACCAATCGGTGATCAACAACAATATGTACCACAAATGACAGCTGGCCCTACCTATCAAGCCAGCCCTACACTCGTCCTGAAATTGAATTCATGGTGAATACCTGAACACCAATCATTGAAATAAACTTGGAATCAGCCCAAAAGACGTATGAAATATACACACATACATGAAAACAATCACCCCAAGGTGCTTTGTCATACCACCCACACACTTCACGACTGTATGCTCATCTATCATTGCCTCATAACAGCACATTATAACAACCCTAGTCATTGCATCATCTGGATGCTAAATGCTCGAAGCTAATGGCCACCACAGACAAAGAATGAAAAAATCTCCAACTATTCATACAAGTAATACAATTGGGAAATGGAATCGCTACTCAACATAAGCCAATCATTGGTCCAAACACAAGAAATCACAACAGGAACCAACCTAGTAGTCACTTACGAAGGTTAAATTTGCATGGTCGCATCCAATGAATAAAATAAAAAATGAATCATATAACTGGCATACGAAATCCCCTGGCATACCATAACCATGATCCACCACTAAAAGGTTTCCTCCTCACACATAGGAAATAAAAGGACCCTTCCAGCACTATCTAGTACTCTGGGTTGGACAAGGTGAGGGCGATCAAAATCTCATCAAGGATATAATAAAGCCCACCTAACAAGTGAACTCATCCCCTAAATCACAAGACCATAGCATAACAAAGACGCACGGGCACCTCCTTGGGTAACAAGGCAAAACTCATCTCGCCAATAGAAATCAGTACCTAGGTGCCAATAAAAACTACACAACAGAGGGCTATAACATCACATGGATAAAATAAGGCCTAACCCTATCTATAATATCACAGAAACAAGGGTAAAGTCTCTCTGCTAGCATAAATAGAACATACAATAAATCAATCAGAGTCAGCGTGACTCTAAGTCAACATGAGTTAACTAGGCAAGGGGTAAAATAAAATTATATCATAAGTAGAGCTCAAAGGTAGCTCACCCAAACTGCCCCTGCCTAAGGTCAAGCCTCGTGCAAGAACAACAAAACCACTAGTACTAATACCCGAGCTAACTTACTGCTAGGGTGAGGCTACAATCACTGTCGACTACATGACCCAGCATCGTGGACACCCTCTGGACCACAGGACCTAGATCACCTTACTCACACACAATTAGGTTCTGCTCTATTTGGGACCAAACTAAATTACTCTGGCCATTATGGCCCTACGAACCTGGAAATGTGCCCCTGAAGGGATGACTACTCTTAGTACCCTAGCTGCTATCAGCTGACTAAGAAAAGATCTAAACTAACTGACTGGTCTAGCCAAATTGAATTTACAGTTGCCGTTGAAATCATAGTCTATTATATTTCTTACTCACATTTAGATTCACTGAAACCATTCTGAATTCAAAGAAGGGGATGGATGGGCCGGACCCAAACTTTGGCTACTCTACCTCGGCTGCTATAGCAAAAGAACCCCAAGAAGAAGGGAAATCTGTAGCCTTATGTCCGATCCCACCATATATCAAGAACCCCCAGGGTGTTTATTCTTTAGATCTCGAGATAGATTACGAGTAACTCTCGTCGCCCGATAAACCTCCTAACCACTAACCCCTTAGATCTCATGGCAAAACCTTCAAAGGCCACCAACTGTTTTAAAAAACTATTCAAAATACACCCTGCTACTACAAAATGCTCTTTCATCCTCCGGAGTGGCAACTAATCCCTTGTAAAAAAGTGTCACCCTCTCATATCTCATACACATAATGTAGGAATATGTCTAGTCATTCAATAAAGCAATGTTGCACAATCCTAATGGTCAAAGACCCCCGCTAAAACCAATCCAACTTATCCTTGACTAATGCTCCTGTCAAAATACCCTCTGGTATTTCTGAATGAATACTAGCACCCTGCAGAACCGGAATGACAATAACTCTTGCTGGAGCTTAGATGACTCCAAAACTTTATGGCTATTGATATGGTCTTCTGGCACTTGATTCCAAACTTTGGGAACATGCACGACAATATGGCTGGTTCCCACTAAGGGCCTTATCCTTATCATATAAAGAGTGTAGAGCCAAAAGATGGTGTAGGACATCAATAACCATACAAAGACGTAAAGAGTCAAGAAGTGAGAGTCTTTCCTAATGAATACCAGTAGCCTCCCGAATATAGGATAGGAACGTCTATGTACCAATCCACGAGACTCTACCAAACACTTTCTCCTATATACAGGGAATCTAGGGACACGAGTAAACCTAGGGCTCTGATACCACTCTGTCACGACTCAAAAATTGAGTTGTGATGGCATATACATCTCACCTGTGGACAAGCCTATTCCTGGCCCAGAGCAAGAAGTGGTGGGCCAGTAGAAAGCACCCAAAGAAATAAAAACAAGAAGATGAAGAGGAGAAGTGCAACTAGAACATGAACAACACATAATTAAACATAAATCCCCAAAACCTGGTATCATGGTTGTAAAGCATCTATATATAATATTAAAAAAACAACCCACGACGGGGAAAAATTATATAATAACTATCCAAGGCCCAACTAGGATAACTCTAATACTGGAAGGAAAACTGGTTAGCAAGGATTCCAGATGCTCATTGAATCTCCTGGGATCACACCAGCTAGTGCTCACGATCACGTTTATCCTAATGACTCGTACTAGCACCAACATCAGTGAAATATATAGAAGTAAGGCAGGAGTATTAAATAAATAGGTACCCAGTAGGCATCATAGAACGACCGACCAAACACAATTATAAGCAAGGTAAAGAGAAACAATAAAAAATAAGACAATGACACATAATAGATGTCCTAACGAGGTTCTATAGTAAAAGCTAGTAGGTGTAGTGAAGGATTAACTATCAGTGTATATAGTGTCAACTAACAAATATGAAAGACTATCTAATAGGGTGTAACACACATACCTGGCCACAAACAGATCATGACCACACGTGATGCTTAACTGGAGCTCCAACATGACCAACATAACAAGGACCTATAGAGAAGAATAAAAATAATAATGTAACAAATGAAAGATGCCATCGCTATAGCATGGAATGTAATAATAGAACAAGAGAGTAGCATCCAGTCCTAGCAAGAAACCATCATATAAGAATATAATTAACCCAAAGAAACTCCTCCCTTCAATTTCAAGGAATATAAGCCGACGTGTAGAATAAAGGGGTACTGGAATAGTAAATATGTGCTCGTATGATCCCTCTCTGGTACATGACTTAGTCAAGAGCGGACCCACGGTAGCTATCCTGTATAATTCGCCAAACTACTCCACTATCTCCCTCCCCTGGCTACGCAACATACCCCAGGCATGGCGACCCAGGTTGGAGGGTCCGTGGAGGGATCCAATCCTACATACTAACCCCCATAAAAAGGCACCCAATGTCATAGTCATCAAGGCTAAAAGGATAAAACTTGTTCTTTTCCCGTATAATATATCTCAGTAGAAAAATAAAGTACTAACATATTAGAAATAATCCCCAATCCCAAACCGATCCAACATTCGCCCTGTAGGAAAGATCAGAGACCACAATAAATACGAAAAATAGTCTTAGATAGTGTGGTAAAATTGTTCTATACTGCTCATGAGCACATTCATAGAGGATATAGATACATATGAAACCAGTTTCCAGTTATTATTCTATTAAATCCAAGGCATGACTTCAATGTTTAATGAATGCTCGTAACACAAAATCGACCAATAGGCTTGATTAGTCTTAGACTGCAAATTAGGCCCCTAATATAATTGCTAAGCCCCAACTCACAAGATACAATCCTTTCCTAGCTCTAGTCTCAGTCCCAAGCCTCGAGTACTCGCATCCTAAATTCCACAGATATCCTAGGGGTGCCCGTCAAGGGCCAATTACACACCTTTACAGGAAAGAAAAACATGGAGCTACCACAACTCAATCCAATACACTCACTCCCAGGTTCTCACGGGACTAGGGAACACTATTATCAAACGGGACATTAAACATATAGTGGAAAGATGACTGGATGTCGAGGCCCGAAATAACCACCCCTACTCTAATCATACATAACAACACTGGTAGAGCACAATAAATCAGCCTACCTTGATTGGCTTTTAGCCACCAATACTAAGTTCTAATCCCTAGTATAATCCCCTCCCCAATCTTACTACGCTCCATAGTCTGTATATAATGATACACATCAAAGGTTTTAATCCTCCCCAATCACACCAAAGTCCAGAGTTAGCGTGAGACACGCGGGTAGGGTAATATTGTCACGACCCAACTTCTCGGAGTCATGATGGCACCTACTATCCACCTAGTAGGAGAACCAAACCCTGTAGTCCGTAGCCAAAGCGGAG
>JBDJHY010265277.1:0-10443 GCA_039654485.1 Withania somnifera
AACCTCTCGTTAGCTGCTCATATATGTTGCTCAACTAACCTCGTAGGATTAGTCTCAAAGTTGATAGCGAACTAGCTTTTCCCAAACAACTCAAGGTTTACAAGTCTTTTAGAGGAATGGATCTTTGAAGACTCAAACAATGGACAAATAAGATAAAAAATTTAGACTAGAATCAATAAAGATCTATGGCAACGTAAACAATAAAAGCTTGAACAAACTAGTACAAAAGAAATGAATGCAAAGAACTAGAATTTTATTAATATGATAAAATACTAATGAGTTATTAGTTAGGAATGGGTGTAGACCAAAGAAGGAAACATAATTCTCGAAGTCAGACTTACCTTCAACACTTAGTGAAATTTTATGTTGGGGCTAAGTGTGAGACATTTCGTCTAGGGGGAGGAGGCTTACCCACCTTAGCTTCGCCTCTTTAAAAGAAAACTATTTTAAGGAGTGAATTGTGGTGGTGAAAGAGACAACTTGTCTAGGTTAAGATGGCTTGTCTACTAAGCTTTTCCCAAATGAAAGATCACTATTTAAAGAGCTGCTTTGGGGCAGAACAAGGAGGCAACTCACCTAGTAGGAGGCGGCTCATCCAAAGGCTTCGCCTAAAGGAGAATGGATTTCTTAAGGGTTGGTTTTTAGATGGCTTAGGACACACTGCCACACCTCCACTATTGCTGAATTATATATATATATATATATATATATGTTTGTATGCTTAGTTTACTTTCCTTAGAAGGAAACTTACTAAATTTTGCATTTGAAAAGGGAAACCAAAGAGAGAACTTCGTTCTCTTTCTCCATCAGAAATTAACCATCGGCCTTTTGATTGAAGGTGGTTTTGATGGTTTCTCTCTGTGAAAGCTTGGTATCTTGGTTCCTCGTGCATTTCTAGCCGGTAATCCCTTGTTCTTACTATAGTTTTAATGTTTTTCTATAGTAAATAAATGTTTAGGGGATCATATCTTTAATTCTAACCGTGGAATTGAGCTCAAATTTGTGCCACACGATTCCCACGTCGTGCTTTTCAATTTAATATAATTATTTCCTAATTTTGAACCATTAGGGTTTTGGACCCGATTTTTAGCCGAAACTTTGACCCTGCTATTCATATAGCAATATGGGTCTGGTTTTACTCGTCTTGACTCATTGATCATATTTTCGACAATTTCACTCTTATTTGGAATTTGTGTGGAGATTTTGGCTTATTGGGCGCGCTTCGAAATTATTTCTTCGGCAGCCAGGTAGGCTAGGTTTATTACATTATTGACTGAAAGTGATATAATATTTGCATTGGTAAATTGCCAGCTCGGGGCTGTGATATTAGTCTGGAGCCCCGTTATTGTTACACTTTGGCTTATAGCCGTTTTGCTGGCTTTACTGTTCGATAATCAACCTTGGACTACGTGAGCCCACCTGCGTGTTTCACGCCGACTATGGACCGTAGTGAGGTTGGGGAGGGGATTATACTAGTGATTAGGGCTTATTAGCCATTCTATGGAATTGTTGTTTGGTGACCTAGAGGCCAATCCTAGGTAGACTACTTATCTGATCTTAATGTGTTTGCATTGTTATTCTAGTAATACTATGATTATTACTTTCTTCTGATGTGGCGTGATACTTGATAGACTAAGATTATAGGTCCTGAAAAATATTTACGGGCTCAGGAAGGGATTTGGTATTCCTTCTTGATGATTATGCCATCACTTGGCATCTGTGAAAGAGTACGCAGGATTGGTTCATTCCACAGACCCTCCGACCTAGGTCTCTATGTCGACGCCCACAATGTTGCGTAGCCTGGGTGGAGGGGTATACCGAGGGAGGAAGGGTAAGTATGCAGATCTAGATCTTTTGTGGATATTCTTCATATTTTGATTGGACCCAAATTATATATACATGGTTCTGCAGTGCCATGGGTCACTGAGGAAGACAACGTACGGGTATTTGGGGCAGCCTATGGCACCCCTTGGGCGGTACTTTTTGGGTTATACTGGAGATTGGTGTACTTTTGAGATTTACCTAGCAGTGTATGTTTGTAGTTTTACCTGGGTATGGTTTCATAGAGGATCCAGGTAAGTGGCACGCGGTTTGACTATTTGTGAGTTGATTATGCCAGTTATGATTATCCTGTTTATGTTGATCACTTTTTACCTTATTTATGCTTATTTCTATTTAGTCGGCCTATGCCTACTGAGTACCTATCATTGTTGGTACTCACACTACACTTCTATACCCTTTTGGTACAGATTCGACCACGAGTAAGCACCGGGGTCACGATCGAGCCAAATAGAGTTGTGCTAGTCAGAAGATATGGTAAGCATTAGGCATTCTTTCTTCTTCTAGTCTCCTTCTGTGTTGAAGTTGTTCCATCTATGACTAGGGATAACTTATGTATATATATACTTATATATTTTGAGTCATACAGACTTGTATCCTGCTTCTATTATATTCACTTATAGTAGCTCGACGGCTATGACACTAGGTTTTGGGAAGTGTGTCTCTGTTATTTTGATTGAGTTGTCTCTTCTTTCTTTTTAGGTTTCTCTTTGGTATTGCAGGCACTGGCCCACCTCTACTCGCTTTGGGCCAGGGATTAGGCTTGTTTATAGGTGAGGTGTAAACGCCATCACTTTCTAATTTTTGGGTTGTGACACCAGACTTCAAGTAGAACAACTATAGAAATAAAAGGAATACTAGCTAGAATGAATGCCAACTGCTCACCGTATATTGTGAACATCACCAAGCTAGTCCACACAATCGTGTCCGTCCTAATGACTCGGGTTAAGACCTATATCAGGGAAAGGATGTATAAGTGTAGCATAAGTACTAAAAATAATAGGTACCGATTAGTAATCATAGACCGACCGGGAAAAAGTAAGCATAAGTAAGGTAAAGGGCACCTAAAAATAACTAGGGCACTAGTATATAATGTACAATAGGAAGGGAAACTACAGTAATATCTAGTGAGTGCAATGAAGGGTCAGATATCAGTATGTGCAATAATAGCTAGCAAGTATGAATAAGGCCACCAGAAAGGTATAATACATAGACTCAGGTCACAAGCAGATCATGACCAAATGTGACACATACCTGGAGCTCCAACTTGAGCATAAGTAAGGACCAAATAGAGAGAATATCATAAGAAGTGTAACCAGTAAATTTAACAGTAACTACAACAAGGACAATAACCAACATCATTGAAGAGCAGCAAACAAGCCTAGCTAGAAACCATCAGATAAGCATCTAATTAACCCAAAAGGACTCACCCCATAAGTCTTGTGGGGTGCAACCAGGCGTGAAATATGTAATGCAAGGGAGTGTTGAAAAAGTAAATAGTGCCTGTATGCTCCATTTTTGGGATATTACGATTCAAGAGAGACCCACAGAGGACTTGAACCATAGACAACTACTTTCCCATATACCCCTCTTCCGACATGCCTTAAGCATCACGATCTGGATCAGCAGGGCCGGTGGAGGGACTTGAACTTACATGGAAAAACCTTATAATGAATTGTAATGACCCTCACAGTCATTTATAATAAATACATGATGTTTTGTATTCTAGAGCATTTCAGTAGTCGCCCCAAGTCATTTATGACTTGTTGGGACCTGTAGTTTGGATCCCTTGCGGCTTAGTTGAGAAATATCTCAAATTTCCTGTTTTAGAGCCTAAAACTAAGTACACATTGACCAAAGTAAACTTTTATTCAAAATAAGGTCAAAATTAAATTTCAACCGTTCCTTTAGCTTCAAAATGCCAAACAAAGTTAAAAATTGACCTTATGTTTGTGTTTTGGAGTTTTTATTTGCAATTTGTGCTCATTTGTGGATTTCAGTTAAGTTTAAGGCCTACGTTGGAGTTTGAGTGGTATTTTAGTGTTTGAAGTGTCGAATGAGAATTTTGATGCTTCTATCAACTCCGAAATGGTAATTTTATGCAAATGGAGGTGTTGGTTAATTTTCGGGACTTATCATTGTATTTTCGAAGTGCTGGTGGGAATTTTATAGTTTAAGACAAATAGTTGACTTGTCAACATTTTCCCAAAACTATCTAGTATTCCAATTTCGACTGCACCACTGAGTACGAAATATATTTTCCACTCAAAATACATATTTTATTTGTTGTTGTTGGACTTCATTTCAATTTCCTATCTTTGTTTGAAAACTCTAAAGTTGCAGATTTTTCTATAATAAGCGCAATTTAGCGTGAACGTGCTCAATCACAGCCAGTTAAAACAACAGAGCCTCAATTTTTATGTTTATTTTTCAATCTTTTCTCAGTTTCTCCTTTTTTTCTTGTGCGAATTTTTTTGGGAAACTCCTTCAAAATTTGTGGAAAACTTTTTGAAGATTCCCAACGTCTTCCCCCACTATTGGTAAGTCTTCTCTCTATTTTGATCCTTGAATGTTGAAGCTTTCCTCTATTGATGGACCTAATTGTGAAAACTCAAAATTCTCCAATTAATTCATGTATTATTGGATAAATTATAGTCTCTTGAGTTTATATCACTCCGTAGTATAGTTACTTCGTCGAATTTCCTCGTTTAATTTTGTAAAGCTTGAATCTTTGATCCTTTTTTAATAAAACATTTCTGGGTTGTTTGAGGCCTTTCCCATGCCCGAAATCTGCTCAATTTTGGAGTACAACTTCCTGGTGACAGTAGGAGCCCATTGGCAATGTTTGTTTCTAGTTCTAGCAAGCGGCCCCCATAGGCCTAATTTATGCCCGATTTTGGGCCTAGTCCGAAACTTAGTATAAATTATACCATTAGACTGGTATAGACATATGTGATACTTTTACGCAAGTTTTAGAGCATTTTGAAATTGTTTGATATAAGTTAGTGTAATATTCGTGAGCTTGCATCTCTTTATCATTAGACGATAGGTAGGCTCCATGGGGATATAGTTGGGCTTATAGCTTTAATAATTATGCTAAATAGCATCTGTGGGTTGGGTAGCTAGGTGGTTATAGTGATCTTGTAACGTTATTTTATTCATTCCCATGTTGATATATATTCTTGTCATCCGATTTATATGGTGCCTGTGACTTAGGAGTTGTCCAGTGATACCTGTGTATGGTATAGGAAGTTTTTATTACATGATCATACGTTTATATATACTTGTTGATATTTTATGCGTCCATGACATGAGAGGCTTCCCTTTGGCTCCAATGAGAGTGCATTGGGGCTAGGCTAGTATCACTACTTGAGTATTGGGCCATTATGTCTTGAGACTGATTTTAATAGTGATATAAACCAATAAATTATAATATTTAATAATAATATAAGTAAATAAACTTTTAACTATTTTAGACTTGGCATTGTATCGAGCACCCAGTATTATTTTACTTGTTCTAGCCCAGGATTTACATCCTAGCACTAAGAAATATCATTTGGCTAATTAAATGCTAGGAATTGAGACCGACCTCGTTCAGTGGTGAGTACAACTGCTGGCACTTAAGTCCGTCATCGTTTGGTAGTGAGTACAACTGGTAATACTTGAGTCTGTCATTGTATGACATTGGGTTTAGCTTTTTGACACTTATCACATTACTTGTTATAGAGACTTGATGATACACAATCTATTAAGGATATTGGTGATACCATTATATTGAGGCATTGTACACCCTGACTTGCTTAGTACGACTTGATGACATTATTGATATGAGGCACGAGAAGCCAGACTTTGAGACCCTTGAGGCTCTGTTATTTGGCATGTGAGGTTATGATGACGTTAGAGATACTATGTGGTGACATACCTCCATGGACCTTGCCGCTAAGATTTTAGAAGACGGGGTATAGGACGGAGGAGAGATATACTGGGAATATTTAGGTTAGCATTTCATGGTTTCTGCCTGCTGGGCCTACGGGTACTGAAGAAGATACGTACACAGGACTAGTTACTTCATATGATATTATTTACTTTTCTACATTTGTCTTCTTCAGTGTACCCTAGTTGAGATATAAGGCCTACAGTAAGTGTGTTTTCTGTGTATGCTGCGCTTCTGTCTGGGGGACTTGACAACATTTATATGTATTACTTTACTATTATTATTACTACTTAGTTGTTAGAATTATTTACTTAATACTTCATATTATGTGGGATATTTTGCTCTACATTATTATTCATTCATTCATCCTTTACTTGAGGTTATCGGTATACTGTCCATGTTATCCTCTTGTCTTCTTTTGACTTCTAGTTATTGTTGTTATTATTCATATATATTGTTGCATGGATTCTGGGTACGTTTCAGTCATTGCCTGAAGTCCTAATATGTGATTAGCTAGCGATATATGTTCTATTTGTTACTTGATTTCTATCTGAGTAGCGAGCTTCCATTATGTATTATTTTCTTCTGTGACCATATTTATTGTCTTTCATTATTTACTACTTTTATTATTTTTATATGCCTAGTGATCCCTCGAATCCTACTGGGTACTGGTTGCTTTGGCAGATTATAATCATACTACACTTGACCACGTGCAAATCCGAGTACAGGTGCATGACCATGATTCGAAGATCTTTGTTCGTGCATATTCCATTGACTTTCAAGGATTCAGGGTGAGCTTGGCGTCCATATTTTCTTGCTTTTCTTTAGTATTTCTTTTGATCTCCATGTATTTTCGGCGATATAGTTGTATTAGACTTTTGATTTCTTATCTTGTACTTAGAGATTTTTTATTACACTGATACCAGATTTTAGGCATTTTTGATTCTTTATACTTCCTCTTTATTCCTTTATATACCTCTCTTCCTTGATCCGGATTCATGCGCTTCTTCCTTTGATGCTTCCCGGTAAACTTATTCGTTCACATTCATTCTTCCGAAGATGGTGTATTTGAAGTCTTTATCAAGCAAGAGAGAGCATTCCATACTAGTAGAAAGGACTCATGTGAGGGTATAAGATAGCAGCAGAGGACGTGTTAGGTTAGCTAAAGCCCAGGATATGAGAAAAGGGTCAGTTCTGACCATAGACAATCGACCTTCAGATATTTTGTTGCAATATCCAGGAATTTAGCATCAGCTTCACCTGATTAGATTTGCACTATGCTAGTTCTGCAGAGTTTATTTCTTGAGATTTTAGGCATGGTCAGAGGAGGAGCACCAGTGGAAGTACCACCCGGTATGGGTAATGGTTTGTCGAGGCAGAGGGAGTTTAGGTGCCTGAAGTAGGGTCAGATGTCTGTCGCTGAGTATGAGGTTTGTTTTTATGAGATGGTTGGGCATACTGCCATAGTTTTCTCTACTGATTGAGATAGAGCACAGAGATTTATAGATGGTTTAATTTTATCTCTTCGACTAGGGTGGAGCCCTTGATAATGGCAAGCTAATTTTTTTGCTCAGGTGTTAGCCCATGTGAAGTTTATAGAAGGATTGTGTCAGGAGGCCTATGGAGTGAGTGGTCATGGTGTTGGATCTTCCAGCCGTGGTGGCCAGTTGGGTGTTGGTCATAGTTCTTGTAAGAGTATCCTATTAGTGTCGTGTTTTGAGTTTGGCATCATGGGTCATTATGCTAGATCTTACCCCCAACAGGGTAGTCTTTAGCATGCTTCACATCTTGTTCTGACAGATGGTGCTAGTGATACCTCTTTAGGAAATTCAGCTCAGTCAATGTTGCCTGCAACTCAAAATTTATCACCACCAATTCAGGTGGCATCCCAGTAACTCAGACCGTACCACTTATTTCAGTTGAGGTTCAGACGAATGTTAGGGTTTAGAGTTTTGAATAGACTGCAGATGGTATTCTTCTTATGGCTTTAGGTTAGGGTGGCCAAAATTTTGTATAAAAGATTTTTTTTGCAGTGTAGGTGATTGGGGTTATGCTTCGAGTATGGTAGCTCCAGTCATCTTAGTAGGGTTTTCCCTTAAGGCCCTGTGTGCTATGATTGTAGAGTAGTAGGTCACCATGGTAGAGAGTGCCCCAATCAAGGGGTGATTCAGTCTTCCACTTGGGTTGCTCCTAAGTCAGTGTTTCCTCTAGTTAGAGATGTTCATCACAGAGGAGCGGATTCCCCAAATAATGCTCAACATGGTGAGACAGGTGGTTTGGGTTGGTATCTAGTTAATCATGGACAGGCTACGCCTGTTGTTATCTTGACTGCAATAGAGGTAGAGGAGATGATCTTAGGTTTGATTTTACATTGTTGTTATCTAGTTTGGCTTTATTCAATTAATTTTGGTAAACCTATTTTCTTAGTAATTCTTTATCCTTAGTGATTCTTGTTGCTTATCTACTTATTTTATTTGCCCCTATGTGTTGATATTGTCTAATACTCTGTGGATTAATAACTATTTCTTGAAGCTTTGTAGTTGAGTTTTTTTAGTAGTGGATTTGGATGCTAGACCCAATTGGGTAGCCAACTGAGAGGCTTGAGCATTGTTATAGCTTATTGATGCTAGGCCTGGTTTTATTTTATTGAGGAGGTTCATTGATAGTTGAGTTGTTTCATGAGTAGTATCATCATATCTCCTGTTATGGTAGATTACCCTTGTTCGCTATATAGTTCCTAATGATCAAGCCAAGAATCGCGGTCTTGTCTACGCTTGTTAGATCCTTGACTACATGGATGGGTTTTTGGAAGCCACTGAGATGCGTGTTCCAGTACTCCCCATGACACTAGACATAACTGGTATTCATTCGCAATGTTAGAATAGGTGTTTCTGGTAATTTAGTTTCTGCGTGTATTGCAGGGGTTTCTTTAACCGAACAACCTGGCCATGAGATGTTTCCATTTGTCAATTTTGAGTCGTGTCTCTATTATTGCTATCCTTTTGATAGCTATATCAGTTTCAGTTGGGTTTCCTCGATTTGGAGAGTTTTGTATTCTTGGTGTCAATGCGAATTTTGGATGAATAGTGTATCGATGTGTTCTTTTTGTAAATAGGTTTCTTCCTTAGTAGTGTATGGGGAGTGTGGTTTTTGAGTTAGACTGTTCAGTGATATAAAGGATTTGTGGAAGATTTTAAATTAAACTCGATTGGTGCAAGTTTAAAGAGTGTTTTAAGCTTTGTGGGTTATGGATGGGAGTCCGTAGTAAGTACTGAATCAGGATGTGTTGATTTGATCATACTAGTTTGGTTGTGTAGTCCCGTCATAGTGTGATGTTTGTGGTTGATTCTAGTATTTGTAGGTGACTGGGGTTACATTATGATTTTTGGGATTGTTATAGTGTAGTGCTGGTGCTTTATCTCTGGAAACATTTGGATAGGGAGTTCTTCTGCTTAATGTGTTAGCATTTGCTTATCCTTGGTAAGTTTTCCTCATGGGAAGTTTGTTTTGCATAATATGGCTAGTGTAAGTGCGTCGATTTATGAGGGTTTGTTCAAGGTTTATTTCTGTTGTTATACATTGGTAGTAGCCAGTTGTGTTGGATTCGCTAGGTAAATTACGTCAGTACGGATAAAGGTGTACGGGGGATTTGTTATGTTTTGATGTGGTATGTTTGATGCTTTTGTTAGTACAGACTCACCATGCTTGATTTATTGGTTAGCCTAGTGTGGATAAGGAGAAAGGTTATGGTGTCTAGTGCTTCTGGGTGATTCTGTACTAGGTGATTAGTTGGGCCTTTATGGAAGTTGGTGTCCGTTGGTTGGTGATGATTGCATTTTTCTTAAGTTGGGATGTCGTCGTGGTTTCTTAACACTCAAGATTAGTGAGATGATTCTTTGAGTTAAGTAAGATTGTATTGCAAGATGTACATATGGTGTCTCAAGGGTGGGTTTTCGCATTGTGTTAGAACCCGGGGTTTGCTTGAGATCAAGTGGCAGAGGCTTAGGGTTGATTGTTAGCCTTGGCTGCAGGTGTGTCTCAGTGTAGACTAGAAAGGTACTTGGTGTTTGAGTTTGTTGGGTTGTGATGGGAATTATTTTTGGATAATTAATTATCGAGTTGCTGTCCAGCTATTTGGTATGCCGGAGTCGCGATTGGTTGGTAGGTTTATAGATTTGATTTCTGATATTTGATGCAACAGGGATTTAATGTTGAGTATCACGCGGGATCGCTTATTGTGAGCTCTACCCCTGTTGTGTGTGTAATTCAAGTTTAGCAGTGGTTTGGCAAACTGTTATTTCGAATTAACTTGATAGAGTAGTTGTTGTGGTGGGAGTTGTTACTTATCTGTAACTGTAATGGCCCTTAAGGTCATTTATGATAAATACGCAGTGTCTTGCATCCTAAAGCATTTCGGTAGTTGCCCCAAGTCATTTATGACTTGCTGGGACCGATAGTTAGGATCCCTGGTAACTCGGTCGACAGATATCTCAAATTTCTCATTTTAGAGCCTTAAATTTAATACTCATTAACTAAAGTCAACTTTCCTTCAAAACAAGCTCGGAATTAAATTCCGACAGTTCCGTTAGCTCTGGAAGGCCAAACAAAGTCAAGTTCGACTGTGAGTTTGTGATTTTTGGACTTCGGTTGCATTTTATATGATTTTGTGG
>JBDJHY010265318.1:0-10443 GCA_039654485.1 Withania somnifera
TTTTGAGATATTACTAGACTCGGTGAAACTCGAGCACTAGATTCTGATGATTTATATCAATTTTAGTCTTAGAGATACCCGAGCAATGACCTTGAGATTACAGTAATTTAGACCCAAAGAGGACTGGTCACTCATTGATGCTTTGATATTATGAGAGTTTTGATCTAATTCTAATGATTATTGAGATGTTATGTGGGGAGGCCCACCATAGAACCTGCTGATGCAGCATTAGTACACATATGACCAAAGAAGGAGTCTACAGCGTATTATTAGGTATACGAGAAACTCCTTCCATGGATCCTACCAGTTGGACCTTACATACTGGAGGAGGAGCGTAAGCATTTATATTTAGTTAAGCATTGAGATAGTATGTAGGAACTCCCTCCATGGACCCTACCAACTCGGCACCAGCATATATTACCGAGGTAGGGGTATGCAATGTATTATTAGATATATGCAAAACTCCTTCCATGGGTCTTGACTTCTGAACCTACGAGTACCAGAGAAAGAGCGTACACCTTTACATTTAGCATATATTATATTATCATGCATATCTATCCTTGAGTTTTGTTTGTTGTTTGTACCTTCTGGTGGTATGGACACTCGTAGGGTTAGTATTTTCCTTATCTGTATCTCCTGGTATTATGGGGTGCCGTGGGATTCTATTTACTTATTATTATTCTGGTTTATCATTATAGGCTAGATTTACATCTGTTGGGTTCTTTTCATGCCTCCTTATTTGTGATACTTTTTGTAGTTAACTCTTCTTCCTGTTTCAATTATTTAAGGTTATCGGAATATTGCCATTTATATCATTTATATGTATTTCTTATTAGCTAAGCATGGATATAGGTAACTTCTTCCCTTATTTATTTTTCCTATATCTTCCTTGTTGATGACTAGTTACTTAGGATATTTATTTGTCTTATCCTGTTGGCTATAGCTTTTCTACTTGCTCTATTTGTTTGACTTGAGTGACTTGTATTCTTTTCTGCCTATTTATTTCTCTTATTTCTTATATATTTTCGATCAGCCTACGATGCCCACTAGGTACCTATTATTGTGGTACTTATACTATACTTCTGCATCTTTTGGTGCAGTCCCAAGTACAAGTGGTCCATGATGGTTCCTGAGTTTTGGCTGAGATTTTGTTACTAAGGTCGATGATGGATTCTAGCATCTGGAGCTTATATTTTACCTTTCTTATTATGTGTTTCTGTTATCTATTCTTGAAACATACTTTGTATTTTCATTTCAGAAATTATACTTATACTTATTGGCTCATTATATCAGATATCGGGTTTTGGGTTTGTTATTGACTGAATTTAGACTTTTTCTTATCCCTTTCCCTTATTTATGTATTCTCTTCCATTTTTAATTTACTATTTATGCCATGCTTTCTTTTTGGGAGGTTCTTCTACGGTGGGATATAGGTACCCTCTTCACCTAAGAAATTGGGTTATGACAAGCTGGTATCAGAACTCTAGGTTCATTAATATCCTTGGTACATGCCAATTTCTAGTAGAGTCTTATGGATCGAATATGATGATGTCCGCATCCTATCTTTGTGAGGCTATACTAACATCTTTAGGAATTCACTCTTTTTTTAATTTTATGTCAAGCATGTATCGTAGTTGGTCTCTTGAAATCTCATTTGTTCATGTTCACTCTTATGCAGATGGTATGTACATAATCTTCGGCAACACTAGGAGATGATGTAGCTATTGCACCACTAGTTAGAGCACCATCTCGGAGCAGAGCCCATAAGGGTCGAGAGAGTGCTAAACTTTAGACTCCATCTAGAGTTGTTTAGCTTGTCAAAGATGTAGACGTTGAGACTGCTCCTGTACCTATTCAGCAGCTACCCGAGGTGCATGGATTAGTTTTTTTTTCTTTTATGCCTTCACAGGTCCAAGAGATAAGAGGTTTTTTGTTGCATCAGTTGGGTATGTCAGGCCAGTTGATGGATGGGGTATAGACTTCAACCCCAAGTTCCTTCATTCTAAATACACCACTAGTATCGAATATTTATGGTATGTGTGTTCCACAACTATCGTAGAATATCTAGTTCAGGTGCCTCCACCACCAGTTTATCCATCTTTAGCACAAACAGTTCCTAATTCATCTGTGGTTCCGCCTATCCCTTTGCTTCCACCTACGTCTGACTTTGATCAAAAGGCATTGGGAAATTTTTTTAGGTTGGGTACTCTGAGATTTACCAGTACTTCAGGCAGGAGAGGATCTGAGGGATTTCATTGATATGTGTCAGCAGGTGTAATATAAACTCATCTTTCTTGAGTCTCACGATAATGATTTCATAGTACATTAGATGGGCGACCTCACTAAGGAGTGCTGGAGGTCTTATTGTTCGACTCGGTCAGATGACTCTATCTCTATTACTTGTATTTTATTTTGTGATGCATTTTTGGAGAGGTACATTCCTCGTACTAAGATGTACCGTAGGAGAGAGGAGTTTCTAAGGCTTGAGAAGGGTTCTTTGTAGTTTCTGAGTATAAGGCTCAGTTTTACAAATTATTTGTATGGTGCTACCTATATATCTACTGAGGTAGAGAGGATCTGTCGTTATGTGTTTGGGTTATATCCTCAATTCATAAGGTTTTTGAGGTATTGGTCACTGTTAGAGTATCCTTTAAATCTATTCTTAGGATTTTTTGTACTATTGAGGATCTCGACCATAGTGGGAAAGTTAGGGAGGAGAAGAGGCCCCATCATCAGAGTTGTTTTAATGGTTTTAGGAATGGTGGTCAAGGTTTTAGTTCGTGGGGTAGGAACCCATCTTAGCATCAACGATAGGAGCAGTCCGATCATCATGCACTCTAGTATTTCGACAGTAGTTCCCATTGTTATTAGAGTTAGTCTTCGGGGTAGCAGTAGAGGGGTGTTACCTCAGGGTCATTGAGCCATGGTGGCTATTCTAGTTCTTCTAGTTCCTCTCATCACGGTTAAAAAGTGGGTTCGTATCATACTTGTGTTGTTATGAGACACATGGCTAGAGATTTTCCTCAAGTGGGTATTATTCAGCTTGTCGTTATGTTTCCTGTTATGCTAGCTCATATTGGAGATTAGTCGATCAGAATCGTTCCACCTCAGGACAGGGGTGGTAGTGCTCTAGGTAATGGTGCTCCTCAATATGGTAGGAAAATGGTTGTAATAGTGTTCGTGATTAGTTGTCACTGTTATTTTTGGGTTGTGCTAGGTAGACCCAAGGCAGCGGCCTCTAATGCTGTTGTTACAGGTACTACCTCTATCTGTTATCAGCCAGCTTTGGGTTTATCTTATCCAGGCTCTACTTGCTTCTATGTTTCATCTTATCATGATTCATGTTTGAGTATGGCTAATGAGTCATTCCATGTGTCATTGTACTAAATACCATTCATGGGTTGGGTAGCTAGATGGATATAATGATCATGTACCATTCTTTCATCCGTCCTGTATTGATATATTTTTGGCATCCGATTTATATGGTGCCCGTGACTCAAAAATTTGCTAGAGATACCTATGCAGTGCATAGGAAATTTCTATTACATGATCATATGTTGATTTATATACTTGTTGATATGTTGTGAATTCATTTATACGAGAGGTTGGACCCTTGGCTCCGATGAGTGTGCATTGGGGTTAGGCCAGTATCACTACAATATTTTTGATTCACAGAGGCTAGAGACTAATTTTGGTAAAATGATGAATAACGATATAAGTTGAGGAAGTGAAAGATTTAATAATAATATAAGTAAATGACCTTTTAATTGTTTTAGACTATTTTTACTTGTTTTAGCCCATACTTTTCATCCTGGCACCGGGAAATATGATTTGACTAATAATGCTAGCACTTTAGTCTGACCCAGATCGGTAGTGAGTACAACAGCTGGCACTTGAGTCCATCATCGTAAGGCAGTGAGTACATCTTTTGATACCTATCACATTGTTGGTTTTAGATACATAATGATATTCGATCTATTGAGGATATTGGTGATATAGTTACACATTGAGGTGTTGTATGCCTTGAATTGCCAAGCACGGCTTGATGATACTATTGATATGAGGCACGAGATGCCAGACTTGAAGCCCTTGAGGGTTTTTTGGATTTAGGATGTATGGTTATGATAATGTCAGAGATTGTACATGGTGACATACCTTCATTGACTTTGCCTTCGGACTATCACGCAGCATAGAAGGGGGTATAAGAGAAATGGAGTTATACCGAGAATATTTAGGTTAGCCTTCAATGGGTTCTTCCTACTGGACCTACGTGTACAGGAGGAGATGTGTGCACAGGACTGGTTGCTTCATGTGTTTGTATTTACTTTCCACTACTTGCTTTCTTCAGTGTACCCTGGCTGAGATGTAAGGCCTACAGTGAGTGTGTTTTTGGTATACGTTGTGTTTTTTTCTGGAGGACTCATCAGAATTTATTTGCATTACTTAAGTATTCTTATTATTGCTTATTTGTTATTATTGATTAATTGTCACTTCATGTTAGATGGGATATTGTGAGTTACATTATTATTCCTTTATTCATCCCTTACTTGAGGTTACCGGTATACCATCCATATTCTCTTCTTGCCTCCTTTTGAATCGTATTTATTGCATTATTATTCACATATACAGTTGCAAGGATTTTGGGTACGTCTTCCTTCATTGCTTGAAATCTTGTTAAGTGATTAGATAGCGATACATGTCTATTTGTTACTTGATTCTTATTTAAGTAGCTAGCTTTCGTCGTTGTTCTATTTTCTCTATGAACCCTTTATTATACTCTGTTATTTACCACTCTTATTATTGTTATGTGCCTAGTGGGCCCTCGAAGCCTACTGGGTACGGGTTGCTTCGGTATCTTTTACTCACACTGCACTTGCACATATGCAGGTCCGAGTATAGGTTCCCAACCGTGATTACAACTAGCTATTCGGGTAGATTTCATTCTACTTCAAAGATCTAGGGTGAGCTTGGCATCCTCCTCTTATCTACTTTTCTTCGGCTTTAGCATTTCTATTGATCTCCATGTATTTTGGAGACACAGTTGTATTAGACATTTTGGATTTATTATTTTTGTACTTAGTGGTTCGTTGACTCTGATACTGGGTTTGGGCAGTTATTTTGACTCTACATATTTTCATTATATTTATTTTGTATTATTGTTAAACTTGTGCTCTATGTATTTGATGTAGTAGTCCTCTGCTTTGAATTAAGACGACGGGGTTGGTTCTCCTACTGGTGGTATAGTAGGTGCCATCATGATCCGATAAATTGGGTCGTGAGAAATTGGTATCAGAGCCTTATGTTCATCAGTGTCAGTGTACCGAACCAATGTCTAGTACAGTCCTACGGATCAGCGCGGAGACGTCCATGGCTTCTCTTTGGGAGGCTATGGTGGCATTTTTCGAAATAACCTCTCCTTCTTAATTATGACCTGTGCAATTCTTCTTTAGATGTTTCCCCTGAAAACTTATTCATTCACATTCATTCTTCTGCAAATGGTGCATTTGAAGTCTTTAGTAAGCAAGGGCAAGCATTCCATATAGTTAGCAAGGACTGCTATGAGAGCCAGAGGCCAAGAACAAGATAATGGTAGTGGACGTGCTACGATCGTCACAACAGCTAGAGCCTAGGGTGTAAGCAGAGGGTCGATTCTGGCCACATACCAGCGGTCGTTAGATATCCTGTTACAGAATACAGCGGACTTGACATCAGCCTCGATGCCAATTCTGCAAAGATTATTGTATGAGATCTCGGGTGTAGTTATTGGAGGAGCACCAGTGGAAGGACCTCCCATTATGGTTAATGGTCTACCAGGACAGAGGGAATTAAGGCGTCTGCATTAAGGTCAAATGTCCTTTGCTGAGTATGAGGTTCACTTTTATGAGATGGTTGGGCATACTGCCTTAGTTTTCCCTACTGATCGAGATAAAACATAGAGATTTATGGATGGATTGATTTTATCTCTTCGATTAGCGGTGGAATCCCTGATAATGGAAGACCATTCTTTAGTTCGGGTATTGGCCCACACAAAGTTTATGGAACGATTCTGCAGGGAAGGCTATGGAGTGAGTGGTCGCGGTGTTGGATCCTCCTGCCGTGGTGTCCAGTTAGGGTCTGGTCATAGTTCTTGTAAGAGTAATCTAGAAGGGCCGTGTTTTGAGTGTGATATCGATGGTCATTATGCCAGATTTTCCCCTCATGGGGTAGTATTCAGCTTACTTCGTATTGTGTTTAGACAGATGGTGTTAGGGATACCTTGTTAGCGAATTAGTTCAACCGGTGTTTTTTGTGACTCAAACTTTGTCACTACCAATTCAGGTGGCATCACCAATAATTCAGACTATACCACGAATTTCATTTGAGGTTCATCCAGATGTTAGGGGTCAGAGTTTTGAGGAGACTACAGGCGGTATTCTGTTGTGGCTTTAGGTCGGGGTGGTCCAAATTTTGTACCAAAGAATTTTTGGCAGTGTAGGTGATAGAGGGTTATGCTTGGATTGCGGTAGCTCAAGTCATTCTTATAAGGTTTTCCCTCATGGCCCTATGTGCTATGTTTGTAGAGTAGTAGGTCACGTTGATAGAGAGTGCCCGTAATGGGGGTGATTCAGTCTTCCGTTCGAGGTACACCTGATTCAGTGCTTCCACTAGTTAGAGGTGTTCGTCATGGAGGGGCAGATGCCCCAGGTAATCCTCAGCGTGGTGAGATAGGTGGTTTGGGTCGGTACATGGTTAATCATAGATAGGTTATTCCTATTGTTACATTGACTTTTGCAGAGGTAGAGGCGACGATCTCAGGTTTGATTTTACATTATTGTTATCTAGTTTAGCTTTTATTCGGTTGACTTTGGTAACCCTTTTGTCTTAGTAATTCTTTAGCCTTGGTGATTCTTGCTGCCTATATGATTATGTTATTTGCCCCTATGTGTTGTTGTTGGAAAATACGCCATGGATTGATATCTATTTCTTGTCACTTTATAAATGCATTCTTTAGTAGTGGATTGGGTGCTAGACCTATTTGGGTAGCTGGCTGAGAGGCTTGAGCTTTGTTATATCATGCTGAGGCTAAGCCTGGTTTTGTTTCATTAAAATGTTCATGGATAGCTGAGTTATGTCATGGTTAGTAGGATTGTATTTCCTGGTAGGGGTAGGTTACCTTTGTTCTCTACACAGTTCTCGGTACTTAAGCCAAAATCACGGTCTTGGCCCTGCCTGTTAGATTTTGGGCTACATGGTTAGGTTGTTGGTAGCCACTGAGCTTTTTTTTCCAGTACTCCCCATGACACTAGACATAGCTCATATTCGTTCACAACATTAGAATCAATGTTCTGATTATTTAATGTTGACATTGTATTGTAGGGGTTGCTTTAACTGCACCTGACCACCCACCTGAGGATGAGTTATTTTCATTAGTAAATTTTGAGCCACATCTCAGCTATTGTCATATCCTTCCTGAGAAGTTGTATCAATTTCAGATAAGTCTCCTTGGTTTGGGGAGCTTCGTGTTTGTGTTGTTGATGCGGAGTAATAAAGGGTGTGTTGAGGTGTCCTTCTTACAAATGAGTTTCTTCCTTAGTAATGGATGGGGAGTGTGGTTCCTGAGTTAAACTGATTAGTGATATAAGGCTATGTGGTATATTTTATATTAAACTTGATTGGTACAAGTTTGCAGAGTGTTTTTCGCTCGGTGGATTTATGGATGGGAGTCTGTAGTAAGTACCGAATCAGAAGGTAATGATTTGATCATTCCTGTATGGTTGTGTAGTTTATTAATAGGGTAATGTTTTTAGCTTATTCTAGTATGTACCGCCGAGTAGGGTTGCCTTGTGATTTTTTGGATTGTTATATTGTGGGGCTGGTGCATTGTCTCTTGGAACTTTTGGATAGGTAGTTGTTCTACTTAATATATCTGCTTATGCTTAGCCTTGGAAAGTTTTCCTCGCGGGAAGTTGGTTTTGCACCATATGCTTGGTCTCAATATGTCGAGTTGTTAAGGTTCATGCTAGGTTTGGTGTTGTTGTGATGCCTTGGTGGTAGCCAATTGTGTTGGATTAGCCAAGGTAAATTGAATCAAGTGAGGGTATAGGTGCACCAGGGATTGGTTTTATTTTGATATGGTGTAATGATGCTTCTATTGGTACAGACCGACCGTATTTGATTTATGGGTTGGCCTATGGTCCGAGGTGCTTAGCTCAGTGTTCGTAGAAGCTGGTCTCTATTGATTGGTGATGATATCATCTTCGTTGAGTTGGGTTGTCATCATGATTTCTTGACAGTCGGGATTAGTAAGATGATTTTTCATGTTAAGTAAAATTCTATTGTAAGATGTGCATATGGCATCTCAAGGGCCGATTCTTGCATTGTGTTTGAACCCAAGGTGCATTTGAGATTAAGTGGAAGAGTTTTTGGGTTGATTTTTTGCCTTAGCTGCAGGTGTGTTCAGCGTAGTCTGGAAAGGTAGGTGGTGTTTGATTCGTTAAGTTGCGGGAAGTATTTCTGGATAATAGATTATGGAGTTAATGTCCAACTATTTGGGTATGTCGGAGTCGTGATTGGTTGGTAGGTTCATAGATTTGATTTTTGTAGGTTCACGACAGTGATTTAACATTGAGTATCGAGCGGGATCACTCATTGTGAGCTCTGCCCTTTCATGTTTTTAATTTAGCTATAGCATGGTTTAATGGACTGTTATTGCGCGTTGTGACTTGGCAGAGTAGTTGCAGTGGTGGAAGTTGTTTCTTTTTTATAATGAGTGCTAGTAGTTAGAGATTCATGCTTCGATGAGGATTGTGTTGGCTTTGCGTAATGTTGTCATTCCATCAAAGAGTGTTTCCCCACAGTTTAAGTATGGCATTGTTGTTTTTGTGAGAATTGGTTCGGTGGCACTTGGTTGTAGTTATTATGATATCGTGGAGAGTTGCAGTCTCACTGAGTATGGCAGCATAGTGGGTGTTACTAAGTGTTCAGTATATGTAGCTTGAGTTGGTTTATGGGAGAGTTGATATTCGGCCGGTATCACTTGGAGATGTTGTGACTAGGCTAATTATTGAGGTTGGTGAGAAGTTGTGAAGATAGGTTGTACTCAAGAGTGGGTGTGTTCTTCAGCTTCCATGTGAAGGCTCTCGCAGCTTCATCTCCCCACAGCGTGACGGGGTATTGTTGGTAAACTTTGGGGTATTCGTCAGAGTAGTGATTTATTTTGGCCTTGGTTTTAGCTTTGAGATAGTGGTGATCCTTAGATGGAGTTTTGGTTGAAGTATTGGTATTTGATCTTCAGTGGGATATTGGTTACATTATATGCGTGGTTTACCGCTGGTGAAGCCATCGTGCATGCTTAGGCTGAAGTTTTATCTCCTTGGTTGGAGTCTCTCTTCACGCATCTCCGTTGTGTTTGACTTTCGAGGACGAAAGTCCTTTTAGTAGTGGATGTTGTAACTACCCTCATGGTCATTTATGATAAATACATGATGTTTTGCATTCTGGAGCATTTCAGTAGTTTCCCCAAGTCATTTATAACTTGTTGGGACCGGTAGTTCGGTTCCCTGGCGGCTCGGTTGAGAGATATCTCAAGTTGCCTATTTTAGAGCCTAAAACTAAGCACTCATTGACCAAAGTCAACTTTCCCTTAAGACGAGCTCGACATTAAATTATGACAGTTCCGTTAGCTCCGTAATGCCAAACAAAGTCAAGGTTGAACTTAATTTTGTGTTTCGGAGTTTTCATTTGCAATTTATACCAATTTATGTATTTTAGTTAAGTTTATGGCCTAAAGTGGAGCTTGGGTGATAATTTGGTGTTTGGAGTGTCGTATAGGAATTCTGACGATTCCATCAAACTCTGGAATGGTGAATTTAGGCTTGTTTGACCCTTGGTATGCTTCCAAAGGTGTTTGTGCTCGATTTGGGTGGTTATATGGTAAGATAGAGATTTTCCACTTTTGGCTAAGACTTGGTTAGGGGTCATTTTCACTCAAACGACCTCCGATGTCAATTTCATCGATTCCATTGAGTCTAGAATATGTTTTTGACATAAAATACATATTTAGTTTGTCGAATTTGGACTCTGTTTCATTTTCGAAACCCCGATTGAATTTCAGAAGAATTGTTGTTTTGTTGGTGCAGGGGTTTACTCTTCGCGATAGCGATCCTTTGGATGCGATAGCGATGAAGAAATTTCATTACTCTTTGCAATAGTGATGCTTTTGGATGCAATAGCAATGAAGAATTTGCATTACTCTTAGCGATAGCGACTCTTTTGGACGTGATAGCAATGAAGAAAATGCCTAGAAGTTTTATAAAATCCTTGCACTACCCTCAAATCTTTTATTCAGAAAAATCACTAAGTTTTCACCCATTATTGTGTGAAAAATCTCTCCCAAACATCATTCCAAGGCTAAGAAAAATTTCCTCATCATTGTTCTTCGATTTTTATGCGTTTTGGGTATGT
>JBDJHY010265328.1:0-10442 GCA_039654485.1 Withania somnifera
CTACAGGGTTTGGTTCTCCTACTGGGTGGATAGTAGGTGCCATCATGACTCCGAGAAGTCGGGTCGTGACAATATGAGTCTAACGGCGCAATTTATTCTAAAATTTGGACTGGGCCCAAAATCGGGCCCTAAACGGGCCTAAAATGGGTCTGTGGATCCCGCCTGCCGAAACTAAAAAGCAATTTCACCAAGATGTTCCCAAGGCTTCCAGGAACTCATACTCCAAATTTGAGCACAATACGAGTTTGGGAAGGGCTTCAAAACAGCCTAGAAAGATACGGTCAAAAAGGGTTAAAGGTCCCTTCTTTAGGAATTTACAAATGGAATTTACAACGTATAATTGTTATTAGGAACAATATATACACAATAAAGATGAATAATTTCATAAATATATAAATATATATACACATAATTTCACCACTTCCAAAGCTAGAAGCCATTAATGGTGGAAACTAGAAATTTAAGGGTAGAAAGGGAAGAAGGAGACTTACCACCAAGAAATGTTGAAGAATTGAGGAAAAAGAATTCTAAGATTTAACGTTCTGAAAATCTGGTTGGGAGGAAATTTTCCAAATGGATTGGGAAAGGTATATTTACTGAAATAAGAAGGGGTGTTCTGCACCCTTAAATAGTAAATACTACCTCTCTATTGGATGGGCCAGGAACCAAGAAAGTCGCTGGGCCCCTTTCTGAAATTTGCTGAAAATCTTAAAAATAAAACTAAATGTGGAAATCAACTAAACGGGAGAAAGGTCTCCATCCGAGCCAAAAATACCCTATACGAAGACTAAGAGGAGAAAAGAGAGGACGGCGAGGCGAGTCCAGTGACGTCTTAGCCTCATGAGGCTATTTGGGGTTCCGGGAAGGCTATCGAGGTCAAGGAGGAGGAGAGGAGTGAAGAAACACGGTGTCCTGTATATGGGGTACACCGGTACAGAGCAATCAATTTGGGGACGGGATGGCTTGCTGAGCTGCTAGGGTGCCAGGACTGGCTTACCGGGGTGCCGAACTGGGGTGCCTGGCTGCCTACTAGTCGGGGTGCCGACTAGGCTACCCGGGATGCCAGGCTGCAGTGCCCCGGGCCAAACCAGGGTGCCTGGCAGCCTACTAGTCAGACTACTGAGTTCCTCAAGTACAATCAACCAACAAAACACGAACTTAAAAATTTAAAGGCAACCAACACCAACCGGCTAATCAACAATGCCAGGTACCGCAAATGGTAGTTGGCCTTTCCTACACATCTAGCCCTATTTTCGACCTATATACTTAAATTAGAATAACTATTTGAACCTTGATCCTCAATTTAACCTACTAACCTTAAATGAATAGGGAATCGAGGTTATGAAATTCAAAGAAAATGATCACCCCAAGGTACTCTATCATTCTACTCATGTGCTAATAATAACCTCAAGTCATGACGGTAGGCTCAGATGACATTGTATCATCTCAACAAGATGTAATAGAAAAGCCATCATGCTATCAAAAATCAAAATACCTAAAACCAGTGAGCATCACAACCCAAGAAAATAGATGAACACCAACTACTCATAACTTCCTAAAATCAAGTACTCATAACTCAGAATTTGAGATTCTCCCAACTTTCATACAAAGAACACACTCAAAAAAATTGAATCACCAACTCAAATAACATAATTACTAGTCCAAACATAAGAAATTATAATCGAAACTAAACCATTATCTACTCACGAGGATCAAGTCTTCACGGTCCCATCAAATGACTAAGACTAGAAATGTAGCACATAACTTAACTACAAAATCATCAAGAATGCCACAACCTCGATCCTCCACTAAAGTATCACTTCCGCCTTCAAGAATAGTTATATGCCTACGAGAAAAAGACTAACCACTAGCAAAAACTACTGACTAAACCCAAGAGGTAATATTAAAAATACAATTTAAAACTATAATGGGAGAAGGATAAAGATAACACTATTAAAGTCAATCCTAATAGTTGAGTCATTTACTCGTAAAAACTACCCACCCTTGATCTCGATAACCAAACAATGGAGGTCAAGGATAATGTGAGTCATAACCTAGAGCTACCAAACTGCTCATGGTTGGGAAAGACCATTATAGGATAACAGGGCATCTATGTACAAGAATGAAAAAACCTCGAACACTCAATGCTAATAATCACTCCTAAAGGATTAACTGCATGACCCAAATGTAAAAAAGATTTATATATTTAAGAAGATAAATACTCTTATCAACCTACCGAGGTAAGCCAGTCATGGATAAGGTATAATCACAATATAAAAATCCAGTCTCTAGAAAGAACAGGGTAACTTGTTTATGTTGACAAAATCAATAAGACCACTTGTTAACAGAAGGAACAACTCTTGTATCTCACTAAATATATAGGATAAACTATCTAAATGACTCAAACCCTGCACTAGATCGATGAATAAAGTTTCCCTCCTCATACATGGGAAGAAAAGTACCCTACGAATAATACCACCACTTAGGGTAGGAAAAGACAACATCACTCAAATATCAGCTAGGATATAGTAAAGCTTGCATAAAAAGGAACTCAACCCTTGAATTGCAGTACCAAAGCATAATGAATCACAACCCCCTGGGCTGAAAGACAAGACTCAGCTGGCTAATAAGAATCACAACCTAGGTTCCACCAAAGAACCACATTAAATAGGGCCTCAACATAAAAGGGCTAAAAACAAGGCCTAACCCTATTTATGATACAACATCAACAAGGGTAAGGTCACATAAATTAGCATAGATAAATAAAGAAAAAAATAATTTAGAGTCACACACAAGTAAACATAAGCCAACTAGGCAAGGTATTGAATAAAAATGTATCATATATAGAGCTCAAAAAATAGCTTACTCAAAGGATGAGAAACCCCTACTCAAGATCAATACCCAAAGGATAGGAAACTACTGGAAGACTATGATGACCAACCTAACTGATCAATCCAAAACTAGAGCATTCCCTACCCCAAAACCTTAGTCCTCCACAAGGATAACAAGAAATATTAATACTACCATCTACCCTAAATGACTGTGGAGGTGAGGTTGCAATCATTTTCAACTGCATGGCCTATAACTACAATTATTTTCTAGCCCGATGGCCTAACTTACCAATATCATAACAACCATACTATCTTCCTCGACCAAAACTACTAACTGCATCTCTATGGCTACCACATCCCTATAAACCTAAAGATGCATACCTAACGAGGTGACTGGTCTAAGTACCTGGACCTCTATCGGTTGATTAAGAAATAATCTAAACTAAAGAGCTGTACTGACATAAATGGATCTGCCGGTGCTGCTGAAATCTCTATCTATCATACCATTCACTAATAAATTGGGTTCCACTAGAATCATTTTGAGAACTCAGTCGAAGCACTGGATGGGCCAAACCCAAACTCTCATTACTCTGCACAGGCTACTATGAAAAAAGAACCCCAAGAAGATGGAAATCCATGGCCTCATGTCCAAACCTTCCACGATTAAAACAACCCTTGGACCCTCATCTCCACATCTTAGAGATTAGTCATTACCAACCCTTATTGTCCGATAGACTTCCTGACCACCAAGTCCATAAGTCTCAAGGAAAGCCTCTTTAAGGTCCACCAAATATCTATCCAAGGGTATGTCATATGGTTACCAAGTGCCCTATCATCATATGGGATGGCAGACCCAATACTCTAAAAATGTTCAACACCCTTTCAAATCTTGTAGTACATAGTGCAGGATATGTGTAGTTATTATTTCAAATGATGATGTATAACCCAAAATGGTCAAAGAACCCTTTTGGAAATCAACAAACTTATCCTCCACGATGCTCCTCTCCAGACACCCATTGGTACATCCAAATTAATTTTGGCATTGTGCAAAACTGGCATGACAGTAACCTCCGCTAGAGTCAAATTGACACCTAAATTCTATCTATTGATGTAGTCTTCTAGTGCTCACTTATGATCTTTAAACTCTATGAATGCATGTATAACTATCATTGATTCCCATAGATGGCCTCTTCTTAGTTATTTGGAAATAGTAGAGTCGAATGAGATGATAGGAAACTCAATGACGCTACAGTGTATATAAGGAGTAAAAAAGTGAGAGTCTTTCCTAAATTGTTCCCTGTATCCTTTCGAAGATAGGACATGGACGGCTATGTACCAATCAATGGGATTCTACCCAATACTTTCTCCTACAACTAGAGACATCATTTTAACTGAAGCTCTGATACCACTTTGTCTCAACCCAAAAATCAAGTTATGATGCATCTACATCCCAATAGTAGATAAGCCTATATCCGTACCAGAGAGTGAAGCAATAGGCCAGTATACCAAAAGAAAAAGAGAAGGGAAATGGAAAGATGAAACAGAAGAAGAACACAAAAATACATAATAGAAAATAACTCCACAGAACCTGGTATCATGGCTGTAAAGCATCTATACACAAAAAAGTACAAAATACAACCGACAATGAGGTAAAAACTACAGAATAACTATCCAGACCACAACTAGAATAATTTTCAAGATAGAAGGAAGACTGACCAACATGAACGTCGACTGCTTATCATATTACCTAGCACCAAGAATTATCATTTGACTAATTAATGATGGGACTTAAGACTGACTCCATTCGGTAGTGAGTACATCCGCTGGAACTTTAGTTTGTCATTATATGATAATGAGTACAATATTGTGACATTTATCACACTTACTAGTTATGGAGACTTAACGATACCTGATCTATTGAGGATATTGGTGATATCGTTATATAGAGGCGTTGGACTCTATGACTTATCGAGTACGTCTTGATGATATTATTGATATGAGGCATAGAATGCCAGACTATGAGACCCTTAAGGCTCTGTGATTTGGGTTATGAGGTTATAATGATGCCAAAACTTGTTCATGTTGAGCGCATCTCTAAGGACCTTGCCTCAAGGATGCAGCAAGATGGAGGGGGTATAGGATGGAGGAGATATATAGCAAAAATATTCAGGGTAGCCTTCCATGGATTCTTCCAGCTGGACCTACTGTACTGAAGGAGAAACCTACATAGGACTGGTGACTTCATGTTATTGTATTTACTTTCTATACTTGCCATCTCCAATGTACTCTGGGTGATATGTAAGTCCTATGGTGACTGTGAATACTGTATGTAATTTAATTATTATATTATTTCTTTACTACTCAGTTACTATAGTGTTATGTTTGATACTTAATGCTTATATGGATTGTTGTGCATTGTATCATCTTATCAATCTTCCCTTTTTTACTTGAGGTTGCTGGTAATACCATCGACATTCTCCTCTTTTCTTTTTTTGACTCTTGATTATTGTTTTTATTATTCATATATACTGTTGCATGGATTTTTAGTAGATTTTCCATCATTGCCTGAAATCCTATTATGTTATTAGCTAGTGATACATATTCTACTTGTTACTTGATTCTTACTTGAGTTTCTAGCTCCCTTGATGCAATATTTTCTTTTGTGACCCTATTTATTGTCTTTCATTATTTACTTCTTTTATTATTGTTATGTGCCTAGTGGTTCCTCGAAGATAACTGGGTACAAATTGCTTTGGCAGCTTGTACTCATGCTACACTTGCCCATTTGTTGATCTGTGTACATGTATCTGAACTTTATTTACAGATTGGTGTTCGTGTAGATTCAATTGTTTTCAAAAATTTAGGGTAAGCTTGGTGTTTATCTTTTCCTGCTTCTCTTCAACATTGATAATTGATCTTCATGTATTTTTGGAGATATATTTGTATTAGCTATTTGATTCCTTGCTCTGTACTTAGAGGTTTTGTATAACAATGACAGTCCACAGATTTGGGTATGGTTTGAGAAATAGGCTCTGGGAGTTTGTAGCATTGCTAGTATCTGATGGTCATCTATTACAGGCGATGGTTGATCATGCTAACTCTGTGGAAACCCTCTATCATGATTCGCATTAGCGTAATAAGAGGAGGAAAAAACATTAGAGAGGTCATAGTGGGTCTTGTTATGGGGGTCCTGGTTAGTTTCACATGCACAAGGCCAGTCCAGCAGGACGATATAGGCATCATTTAACATTTAATCTCCATCTCCTGTACAGTATTTGCAAGGATTGGGATCTTCATTGCATGACAGTCGGATGGGTTTTGGTAGAGGC
This sequence comes from Withania somnifera, assembly GCA_039654485.1. Lineage (NCBI taxonomy): Eukaryota > Viridiplantae > Streptophyta > Magnoliopsida > Solanales > Solanaceae > Withania > Withania somnifera. The sequence continues at coordinate 6,161 of JBDJHY010265328.1, forward strand.
TCCCGACAGAGTGGGCCATCTGAGTTGTGTTTTAAGTGTGACCTTGTGGGAAATTATGCTAGAGCTTGTAGTCAGAGAGGCACTATTCAGCCCATTCCTTTATATGCAAAACCTTTGAGATCCAGGGTAGTTATCATGGTAGTGGCCAGCATGGTAGGGGCAGTGGTCATAGTAGTGGTCATCATAGTGGTGATTGATAGTTATATGTTGTTGCTACTAGACCTGAGGTTGTGTCCTCAGGTACTGTTACTACAGGTTTGATTTTTGTGTGTTTTATACTTGCATCAGCCTTATTTGACCCTGGTTCTAATTGCTCGTATGTGTCGTCCTATTGTACCCAATTTGAGGTTTCCATTCATATATTTGTTGTATCTATGCATGTTTCTAACCCTATAGGTAATTCTTTAGTAGTAGATTGTGTGATCCGATCGTGTATGATTTTTATTAGTAGACTAGACACTTGGGCTAACTTAATGTTTTTAGACATGGTTGACTTTAATGTTATTTTGGGCATGGATTAGTAGTCCTCTCACTATGCAGTTTTTGATTGATATGCCAAGCTATTACCTTAGCAATACCTGGTGCATCTCTGGTTGTGTGGCAAGGTTTTGGTAGCTGTACACTGACAGGGTTTATTTCTTTCCTTCAGGCGAGGAGGTTAGTAGGGAAAGGGTGTTTGGATTATTTAGCATATGTTCATGATATTAAGGCCTACATTCCTACTCCTAAGTCAGTTCCTAATGTTTTTAAGTTCCTTGATGTGTTTTTGACCAACCTTTTAGGCCTACCACCAGAGAGAGATATTGATGTATTTCTGACCGACCTACCAAGCCTACCACCAAAGAGAGATATTAACTTTTCTATGGATTTAGAGCCAGGCAATAAGTCCATTTCTATTGCTCCATATCATATGGCTCTTGAAGAGTTGAGAGACCTGAAGGTTCAACTCAAAGATTTATTAGGTAAGAGTTTTGCTCATTCCAGCATATCACCTTGAGGTGCACCAATTCTTTTTGTGAAGAATAAATATGGTTCTATTAGAATGTATATTAATTATTGGCAGTTTGAACAACGTCACAACGAAGAAAAGATATCCTAAGTCGAGAATTAATGGCTTGTTTGATTAGCATCAGGGTACCGCGGTGTTCTCTAAAATTGACTTAAGGTCTGGTTACCATCAATTGTGAATTCGGATAGAGGATATACATAAGAAAGAATTCAGGACTCATTATGGCCATGATGAATTTTCCGTTATGTCTTTTGGGCTGACTAATGCTCTAGCAGGTTTTATGGACATGATGCATAGGGCGCTTAAGCCATACTTGCACTTATTTGTAATTATTTGTTACTGATGATATATTGGTGTACTTATAGAGTAAGTCCGATCACGAGTAGTATTTGAGATTGATTCTCTAGACACTAAGAGAACACATGACATATGCCAAGTTCTCAAAGTGTAAGTTTTTGTTGGAGTTCGTTGCATTTTTTGAGATACGTAGTGTCCAAGACTAGAATTAATGTTGATCCAAAAAAGATTCAGGCGGTGTGAGATTAGCCAAGGCCGATATTTGTTTTAAAAATTTAAAGTTTTTGTTGGTTTGGATGGATAATATCAATGTTTTGTTGAGGGATTCTCTCCGATTGCAGTGACCTTGACTAAATTGACAAGGAAGAATGTCTCCTTTCAGTTGTCTAATGATTGTCAATTATGCTTTTAAAGCATAAGGACTTGTTGACGTCAGCACTAATATTGACCTTTCTAGTGGAGGGTCAGGGATTCTCCGTGTATTGTGATGCATCTGGTGTTGGTTTTTGTTGTGTTTGATGTATCAGGGCCGAGTGATTGCTTATGATTTGAGGAAACTGAAGGTTCATGAGCATAACTACCCCACTCATGACTTAGAGTCAGCAGTGGTAGTGTTTGTGCTTAAGATTTGGAGGCATTATCTATATGGAGTGTATTTTGATATCTTTACTAACCATTGTATTCATCAGTACATTATATGCCAGAGGGAGTTAAATTCCAGGCAGTAAAGTTGGATTGAGTTTCTGAAAGACTATGACATTTCCAGTGTCTATCATCTGCATAAGGAAAATGTTGTGGCAGATGCCTTGAGCTGAAAAGTTGTCAGTATGCATAGCGTAGTAGCCTTGTCAATTTCTAATATGCCATTAGCGGTAGAGTTTAATTCTTTGGCGAGTAGGTCGGCTAGACTTACTCTGTCAGACCCAAGGAGAGTGTTAGCCTGTGTTGAGGCCAGATCTTCCTTGTTTGATAAGATTTGGTAGCAGAAGTTCTAAGATGAGAGTTTAGTTTCTCTTCATGATCAAGTACTAGCTGTAAAGGCCGATCGGACTTTTATTGATTTAGATGGGGAGCTTGGGTATGGTGGTCACATTTGTGTACCACAAGTTGGTGATTTGGTGAATATGATCTTGCTGAGACTCATAGTTCTAAGTATTCTATTCATCCTAGTTCAACCAAAATGTACTATGATTTTTGATAGTTGTATTGGTGGAATGGGATGAAAAGGAATATTCCAAAATATATGTCTAAGTGTTTGAACTGTCAGCAGGTTAAGTATGAGCTTCGATGACCAAGTGGTTTGATGCAGAGATTACCTATTCTGTCTTAGAAGTGGGAGCGTGTGACTATGGAATTTATTTTTGGGCTACCGCAGACTAGAAGAGGTTATGAAACTGTTTGGGTCATTGTTGACAGGCTGACCAAGTCAGCTCACTTCATTCCTACTCACTCCTCGTATAATGTTAAGTGTTTGGCTAAAATCTACATTCGTAAGGTGGTTATATTGTATGGTGTTCTGGTATCTCTCATTTTTTATAGAGACACCCAGTTTATTTTGTAGTTTTTAAGGTGTGTTCAATGGGACTTGGGAATCGAGGTTCATTTGAGTACGACATTTCATCCGCAAACCAACGGTCAGTCTGAGTGAACTATTTAGGTGCTAAAGGATATGTTAAGAGCTTTTGTTATAGACTTTGGTGGTGCTTTGATCTGAATCTACCATTCACTGAGTTTTCTAATAACAATAGTGATCACTCCAGCATTGAGATGGAACCATTTTAGTCATTGTATGGTAAATGGTATAGATCGCCTATTGGGTGGTTTGATAGTTTTGAGGCTAGAGTCTAGCCTTCAGATTTTTTGTGCTACTCTCATGACCAGGTTTGATTGATTTAGGATAAATTGAGGGAAATGTAGAATAGGCAGAAGAGCTACATTCATCATAGTCTTCAAGCATTAGAGTTTGGAGTTGGTAATAGAGTGTTTCATCGGGTACCTCCTATGCGCAGTACGATGAGGTTTGGTAGGCGGGGAAAGCTTAGTCCCATGTATATTGGACAATTTTAGATCTTGGAGAGGGTTAGTGATATGTCTTATAGGTTGGCCTTACCTCCTATAATTTTAGCCATTCATTCGGTTTTTCATGTTTCGATGTTGCAACCCAATGAGTCTCATGTCATTCAAGAGGATTCAGTGCTACTGGATGTAATTTGTCCTGTGTTGAAGAGCCTGTGAAACTTTTGGCTATGGATATTAGGAAGTTGAGGTCCAAGGAGATTCTAGTAGTTAGGGTATGGTGGAGGCACCGTCCGGTCGAGGAAGCTACTTGGGAGATCGAGAGTGAGATGCGAAAGCAGTATCCATAGCTCTTTAAGGCACAAGGTACATTCTATTCCTGTTTATCTCATGTTTTTACTTGAAATTAGGGGATGAAAGTACTTTTAGTAGTGGATGTTTCAATCACTCTCATGCCCAATTATGATAAATATAGGAAGTTTTGCATTCTAGAGAATTTCAGTAGCTGTCCCAAGTAGTTTATACTTGCTGGGACTGGTAGTTCATATCCCTAGTGGCCCGGCTAAGAAATATCTTAGATTACCTGACATCGAGCCTAAAACTAAGTACTCATCGACCAAAGTCAACTTTTCTTCCAGACAAGCCCGGAATTAAGTTTCGACGATTTCGTTAGCTCTGGAATTCCAAACAAAGTAAAGTTTGACCTTAAGTTTCAGAGTTTGCGTTTGTAACTTGTACCAATTTGTGGATTTTAGGTAAGTTTAAGGCCTAATTTGGAGCTTCAGTGGTATTTTTGTGTTTGATGTATCGGATTAGAATTCTTATGCTTCTATCAGCTCTGGAATGATGATTTTAGTTTAATGGAGGTGTTGGTTTTTTTCCCGGACTTGTCGTTACATTTTTGATGTCTTAGTGGAAATTTCATGATTTTAAGACTAAGGGTTGACTTGGTTAATATCT
>JBDJHY010265349.1:0-10442 GCA_039654485.1 Withania somnifera
CGTTTGACATTGACATCGGGTCTTGGGTGTATTCCGCAATTCTTTATTATCTTTAATATGTCTTTTCATATTCATCCGCATTAATTGTAGTATTCCTCTGTTTCGGCTACAGATTACGGGGTTTGGTTCTCCTACTGGTGGTATATTAGGTGCCATCATAATTCGAGAAATCGGGTCGTGACATGCCCCAATTAATAACATTCATGATCATACAAGCAAGAAAAATTCACAAATTTATAAAATTGGAGAACCCTAGTGTAATATACTTCGATATTTATCAACTTTAAGTTAGGGTTTTATGTACATGGTTAAGGAAAACCCATGCTTATTAGTTCACATACCTTGCAACCTCTAAGTACTGATGTTTTGATTTGGAGGAGAAGGCTTGAACTTGAAACCCTAGGTCCTTGAACTTTGAGAGAACTTGCGTGGTTTTGTTTAACTTCTTCTCCTAGTGTTTGTAAGGAAGAACTTGCGTGGTTTTGTTTTACTTCTTCTCCTTGTGTTTGTGAGGAATGAATGTTGAATGTAATTTTTAGAATAGTTTAAGTATGGTGGATTTATATTAGATTAGGAATTTCACTTATTTTCCATGAAAATAATACACTTAGCAAAATAACGTAGTATAATCATCTAGGTGCTAGGGAAGCTACCCAAATTCCCCTAGGTCTAAATAGAATCAAATAAGACTTTTGCAATGTTTTTAAATAGCCTCAGATGTGAGGCTATCAAAATTTGCTAGCCTCACGACAGAAAAGTTATACAGTGACTGTTTTAAATTGGTTCACAATGTGTAGCTAGTAAAATTCTCGTAACTTTTTTCTCGGACCTCAAAATAATGTGCGGTTTATTGCATAGGAAACTAGACTTATGTGGATAGGTTATGCATCATACAAATCCTTGTAGATTAGGATATATGATCATTTGAAGTTTACCCATGCATGAAACGCTATAAAAACTACAACAGTAGAAGAGCTTTGAACTTAAATTTGTGTTAGAGTTGTTTATGACTTTGTATCATGTCGAACACAACTTACACAATTTAGAACTAGTTTTTTCACCTAGAAACAAGTGGAATTTTGTAGGATATGGACTCAAGCACATATGTTGAACAGTTCAAATTCTAGCATAACTCTTGAGGTGTTACATTATCTCCCTCTTTGGGATTATTCATCCTCAAATGAATGATTAAAGTTGATATTGAGGAAGTTTACTATGAGAAATAACTAACTAACCTTTGGAATGACATGCACTACTCATGAAAAAGGCATTCAATCACCCGAACTACCTTAACCCATACAAGTAAAATGTGAAAACACTATTTGGGAATCATGCAATGCTACATGAAATCGACATGGAAATAAGGTTTAATGGGGAGGCTATTACCTCAGATTGAAGTTAATGCTTCTAAAATGAATGTGCATTCTGAGGCTCAAGTAGAGCGAGCTAGAGAAGGGTACTCATGAAAGCTTTATCACAACTATAAAGGGTCGCACCAACAAGCCACATAAGTGCAAAGAGTTGACATGGGTCTGCTGACAACTGCTTGAACTAAACTGAATGTCAACATAACATCTTTTTTATGCCTGGGACTATGCTTATCTAACACCCAAAAATTTATCTAGCATTTGAACCGTTCTATGCTCGTGCTTAAGTTTGAATCCTATGAACTTTAACTTAATTATAAGTTATTAAATCCCTAACCCAAGTATATTGTAAGATTTGGAAGTGATCAGAGTTCATAAACAACCCATAAAACCAAAGTTGAGTTCAAGACCCTTCATCATTTGCTCATTTTGAGGTTCCTTCATACATATATCAAATTTAATCGACCATATATCCCAATATATAATGACTCTAATGGACCATAACCTATCCAAAAAAAGGTCTTTGAGTCTAGAATCCAATGCAATAAAATACATGTCATTTGGAGATCAGAGTAGGGAGATATGCCTATTTTATTAAAATAAAGCAGTGCAATGGACCTACTGGAATAGTATGCAAACCACACACTAAATTGTGCGACCGCATAATTCAATGTGCATCCCGAACAATAGAAACAGTGGTATTGGAAGTCACTGTTTGGTATGTGTCTCAATATGCGGCTCGCATACCAAATTTTACGCCCGCACAATTCAATATACGACCGCACAATGTGAAAACAAACACAAAAACTTGGCAAAAATCTAAGGGCCTTTATGACTTTTCCCCTCAATTTTTCCTACTTTGGTATGATGTTTTGATGGAAAATTGGTGAAATACCTAATTTAACCTTAACACATTACACTTAACCCATCAAAACATTACCCTAATTCTCATTCTCCCCAAATTACCAACCAAGAGAAAAAAAGAGAAGACTTTTTTTTCTCTCAAGCTAAGCTATATAGGGTTCATCAAGTTACTAAGGAATTCAAGCTTCTTCTTCGATTTTCTTCAAGTTTTCAATGTTCCAGTTAAGAGGGATCATCAATAAGGCTTCCTTTCTCCCTTACGTCCAAGAAACCCTATTTGGATTTTTGCATTAAAGTGTTGATTTTTCTCTAAATAATTGTCCACTGTTTACATTATATTTTAGGGTTATTACTTATGATTATGGTTAAGTTTTATTGCATATAATTTTTCATGAAATCATAATTTAATTGAACCATTATTTTTTCAATTTGACAAATAATTTGAAAGTGTAATGAATTATTTGCAAGGGCATTTGTTCAATTATTGAATACGTGATTTTATTGAGTCATTACAATTAAAATTTGACAAGTTTGACTTGATGATGATTTAAGGATAAGAATAATGCCTTCAATTTTTTGAGAAATTTGATGTGAATATTTTCCATTGAGGCTTGGACATGAGAATTATTGCCAATTGAGGCTGGACATGAGAATATTGAGCAATGTTTTCAAGGATATTGATTTAGGGGCAGTATATTTGGGAGTAGTATTTGTACTGAGGGACTAAGTCCCAAACTATGTTGCCAGCATAGGATTGATATATTATAAAGGTTAAATTTATCTTCCTATCATGTTAATTGCTAGTTGGATCCACTAGGAACAATATACAATACTAGCTCATGGCGGGGTGATGTATCCCTCTTAGTAAGGGTATGCTGGATTCCACATTTTGCTCATGTGGTCTTATATGTTTGTTATAGAACCTACCACACTGATATATGAATTTGGTATATTTTAATTTGAGTTATTTATTACATTGATTTCACTATTGACATATTTATGTATTTGGACATGGATTTACTAGCATTATTACTATCATGCATTATATAGCCATTCACGATTTAATCACTTGATATGGTCACTTAATTACTTTGAGAATGTTGTATTTACCTTCTATTTCTTACCTTTCCTGCTTACTCAGTAATTTCAATACCGACCGCTATTTTGTGCTACATGTCCTTCATCCATGTAGGTTCATGTAACTTTCCATCCACTCCTGGTTACTAAGATTACATTCCGAGATTTTGAGACTGTGGGGAGTTCCCATGTTCCAGGAACTAGAGTTATTTTTTGAGTTTTTATTTTTATAGATACCGATATTAGACTTAATACTATTTTGATTTGTCTTAATTTGAGTCTAAGGTTAGCTTGGAACTTGTCCATAGAAGCCTAGAGCTATCTTTACTTAGTGGCTTTCAGACATATGTATTGGAATTGATATTGAGTTATCCTTATTTTGTTATTTTCTTTTATTGACTTACGTGAAATGGTCTTACCATAGCTACTATATTGATATTACTTAGTTATGCTTCCGTTTAAGAGTGTATATTAGAGCATGATTTATCCAGGAGGGATTGAGGAAAATCAATAGTGGAGGATGACCTGTGACGCCTAGGGGGTAACTCTGGGGCATTACAGCTTATCATTTGAATCATACAGTCATGAAGGATTTTATATATATCTTTCTACAAAGGGTGTGTAAACACAAGATGCAAGGAAAGTACACTTGAAATATACTAAAGGCATGAGCTTATAAAGAGACTTTTTGGTAAGAATGTAATCATAACAGTGTTTAAACACCTCATCCGTTGAATCTAAGCTCAAAGGGTAGGTAAAACATGGGCATGGACATAAACGTTATTTGAATCTAAAATTTTCTGACAGGAAACATACACACAAAAATTGTGGAATGGGAACGGGGATACTCTAGCCTTAGAAATTCCACTGATAATCTCCAACTTGGAAATCATCCATCAACTATGCTTCCTCTTCTCAAATAGTCCACTCATTCTTCTAAACCTATGATTGTCATAATGTACGAGTACCTACAAACTTATGATGCTAATTACACATTCTTCTTTCATTCAAGCTTAACTCGAAGTATAAGGTGCTATATGTAATAGGATCATACTAGTCTAAGCCATGTTATTAGATGTTTTATATATAAAAGAATATTACCTCTTCTTGTTCCTATAAAAATCAACCTTAAGCTCCAAATCAATGAGTCACTAGCCATGTACTACAATAATTCACATATTCATCCATATGACATTCAAGCCTATTACTTTACTCACTTCATGGCCTCCTAGAGACTTAAAATAAAAAAAATAGGGATCTTTTTAACTTCAAGGAAATCAATAGTTCTAAACTTTCACCACAATGGCACTTAACATATTAGGTGACAAGGGGTCACCAAACCACTACTAACTGAAAATACACTACCTCCTATATTAGTGTCTACTAGGATGCTTTCACCACCATCTAACAACTCATGAATGGGATCACTAAGAGGATATAGGATATAAACATTAACTACAAAAGTTATGGGTCAAGGTATAACTCTGTAACTCATACATAAAGTCTAAACTGAACATCTCTACTGGAAAGGGGAACATCATTAGTACATGTTACAAGCTGGAGGTTTTCAAACTGAAGTCATGGAATAGACTGAATAGCTAGAACATAATGGAAAGTTGCTTTATGAATCATGATAAGGGATGTTGGGCTGTCTGAGACAATTTCTTCTATCCTATAAGTTTAACATGAACATAAAACTTCATAAAGAACATGAATCAAGAGCATGGGATGAATTTTTCTGGAGTACAAAGGGGTATGAACGGGTCATAATCTAATCATACTTCTACATAGGGATTGTTTACTATCACAGTCACAAGACTTGACTGGTTCTCCATTTTACTAGCTCCCCCTTAAGACAAAGCTGAAACTTTAAGTCTAAGAAATTCTTCTCTAGACTGAACTAGAACCAACCACTTTGCAAGGTCATAAACTTACTATACAACTAAATGTTAAACTCCCTTTTTGCCTTAAAGTCTAGCATCAAAAAGTCAACATTCCCTCTAGAACACCCACATCACACATTCAATTCTTTATCCACCCTCATGCCACAATACTTCACACTAGAATAATTATCTAGAGTCCAAGCCTATCATTCAACACTAAAAGCATATAACATACAACTTCTCATCACTACTTAGACTTACAAATACTAAATCATAAACACTAGCCCAATGAGAATCAACAATTACTTAGTCAAATATTATCTATCCATTCTAATAGGTTCAATCAAAGAAAGAATATTATCATACACAACCAGAACATAATCTAAATCTTCTTAACCATCAACCTCTTCTCCGTCTTATACTATCATACCACCAGTACTATCTTGTTACTCTTTATCTAATATATAATGATATACCATCCAACGACTCTCAAATAATCACATATAACATCCAACTAAACCCCTTAATCAGTAACTATTCCCACTCGACTTCTACATTTCTAACTTCATAGCTCTAGCTCTCGAGTCATTCTACTACAACATGCTGTCCTGACCACAACTCTAGGTATACCACATAACTAGTCTCCTTTATTACTACTACAACTCCTTTCGACAAATATAACTCATGACCAAACAAGAATCGGGGATGAGGATAAATTATAAGGACAATAGGAGACTAAGGGCTTGATTGGGTTGATCTTGATTTTTGAACTATCAAGACAACTTCTTCACAAACTGGTTCTCTTCTGTGAGGTATGATTCGAAGAGCGTAAAGAATAACTCAAAAAATATTTCTTAGAGTTAAACTCCATAGCACAAATTAAAACATGAATAAAGAAAAACTTCTCTAAATGTTTAGAAGCCTCTCAGTTATAAGTATGTTGTAGTTCATACCCATAATTAAGACTCTACCTAATGTTGACTTTTAGATTTCCTAGGACACTTGAACCTAAATCTCTGATACCAATATTTTCACACCTATGAGTCATCCATTGGATGGGACCAAGCATCCTCAGCCATTAAGTTGCCTCAGTAGCCTTGGATGGACCCTTGGATCATGCATAGCTCTAACCCTCACACTCAACTAAAGTAATTTGAAATTAAATTGTAAGGTAATGTGCCATCTCACATGAATGAATAAACAATATGGTAAAGAATAGGAATACTCCAAATTCAAATTTTACTACTCATGTCTGAAAGCCAATACAAGCTGAATGATACAAATTCTAGAACAATGACTCTAGCTAGCCAAAAATTAAATGAAAATACTATCTCAAAGTCTAAGCTCTAAATAAAGGAATAACAATAATACTCTAGATTGCTCTCAAATAAAGTGGGAACTCACCACTCTTCTTCAACTCTTCTAGGAATGAGGGTCCCAATCAACCATAAACGTTTGAAAGGTTGGCCGAACCTACATGAGTGAAAGTCATACAGCGTAAAAAAGTATGCGATCAGTATGTTTGAATGGATGGAGTAAGCGGGAAGGTAACATGAACAGGAAACATCAATATGATCAACAATACTCCACCTAAACCATGATCTTTTATATGCATGCATGAACAAATTTGACTCTCAATATCAAGAAGCAATAATATCATTTATTTATAAACTTCTACTCCCTATTATGCTGACACAAGCTGGCTAAACACTATCATGTTGGAATACCTTATACTGATCATATAACTTATTTAAAACATCAAGTAAGTCCCTTTTTAAAACCCTTCATAAAGAGTGAACTCGTAAACAAAGTAAAAAAAGATCATTGATTTAGTTATGAAAGACGATAAGTTTGACTCTAAGCTATAATTCTTAATATGAAATATTAAGGAAAAACCATCATATTATAAATAAATTTTCACCTTTTAAGAGTATGATAGAACTCGTTAGAACATCTCAAATATCATCAAACTATGCCTTATTAGGCCATGAGCTAGATACGTCCATTGAGGCCATGAACTTAATATGTTTCTTTAAGGCCATGATCTAAATAAGACTCTTAAGGACATGAGCTAGATACACCTATTTTAGTCTATGAACTTAGTAAACCACTTTTAGGCCATTAACGAATATTCCTCTTAAGGCCATGATCTTGATACGCCTATTTTAGGCCATGAACTTAGTATGCATTTTTTAGGTCCTGAGCTAAATATGCCTCTTAAGGACTTGAGCTAGATATATCTGTATTAGTACATGATCTAAATACTCCTATTTTAGGTCATGAGTTGGGAATGCCTCTTAAGGCCATGAGCAGGGATGCCACTTAAGGCCATAAGCTATTGTTTTTGAATTATCCTAATTGTGGACCTGGGTTAAGTTTTAGAAAGTCATCTTATCAGTTTATCATTATTTGAAATCATGAAAATATTCATAAAATATGACCTTCCAACTGATCAAACAGGAACCTTGACTGCAACTTAGGGTATTATTATCAAAATTAAGAACAATCACATAGAATCCACACAAGGGACTTAAAATTTATGAACTAGACCAATTTACATCAACCTATATTGCACTAACTCATCAGTTCATAAAATATTCATCCTTCTTAACAATTTTAGTGCAAGTATTTAGACCTACATTTCAAAGTGTTATGACCCCCAATTTTCTACTTGAATACTCACAAAGCCGAATATTAAAATCTCTCTTAAAAACTCTAAATCAAGTTGGATATTTTATAGTGATCAAGTGAAACCTTGAGTTTGTGATTTTTTCCACATACTTAATTTATAATGATAAATTTGACAAATTACATAAAACCCTTCAATTTTCATGCTTCTCTTCACAAATCTTCATGAATATAATATAGCACTTCAAAAATTAAGAACACATATACTCTCTAGATGATATGAAAACTTCATAAAACCCCAATTAATAACATTAATGATCATGCAAGAAAGGAAAACTCACAAATTTATTAAATTGGAGAAGCCTAGCATAATCTACTTTGATATTTCTCAACTTTAAGTTCGGTTTTGGTGAACATGGGCGAAGTAAAACTCAAACTCATTAGCCCACATACCTACAACCTTGAATAATCGATGCTTGGATTTGGAGGAGAAGTCTTTAACTTGAAACCATAGGTCCTTGACCTTTGAGAGAATTAGCGTGGTTTTGTTTTCTGTCTTGCCTGAGTATTTGTGAGGAATGAATGTTTATTGTAATGTTTATAATAGTTTAAGTGTGGAGGATTTAGGTTAGATTAGGAATTTCACTTATTTTTATTAAAATAATACACTTAGAAGGTGCCAAAATGACGTAGGGGAAGTTACCTAAATGCCCCTAGGGTAAATAACATCAAACCGGAATTTTTCATTATTTTTAATAGCCGCATGACATGAGGCTATCAAAACATTCTAGCCTCACGTCATGAGGCCACTGAAAAAGTCAGACAGTGACTTGCTTAAATTGGTTCAAATCATGTGGCTAGTAAACTTTTCATAACTTATTGCTAGGACCTCAAAATAACATGTGGTTTATTACATTAGAAACTAGACTTAGATATATTTACGTGTATAGGTTATGGGTCACACAACTCCATGTAAATTAGAAGATATGATCAGTTGAAGTTGACTCATGAATGAAACGTTAAAAACCTACAACGTAGAAGAGTTTTGAACTTAACTTTTTGTTAGGCGTTCCTTATGAATTTGAATAATGTCAAATACCACTTCCACACAAAATGATTTTTTTCACCTAGAAACAAGTGAAAAATTATAGGATCTGTACTTAAGCATATACGCTTAACAGTTTAAATTCTAGCATAACGTTTGGGGTGTTAAAGAAGATCATCTAAGTGCTAATGTTACCTGTAAGCTCCACATATTAAATTTGTCAACAAACTGCAATAAAGGAGCTTGTCAAAAATATCATGGACGTATTATATTTTTTTCAATATTCAAAGAGCATAGCTATTATGTAAATAGATTAGTTTCGTGGAACACAACCATGAGACTAGCTATTAATGAAAACTTGTAGTAACTATTTTTTATTTTGATATGTAGGAGTAGATGCTTGTAACTAGCTCTCTCTTTCTTTACTAAATGATCTAGTCTTCAGTGTCCACCTAGATCCTATCTGCTAAGCTTTCATAAACATATCTCACATCCTTTGTCCATTCTTTTTTAGAAGGAGATTTCCTTAACTAGTAGTAAATTACATTAAAATCCTATCCCCAAAACTCATTTTAGCAATTTAATTATATGGGAGTTTAAATACCTACCCAAAGAACTTTCAAGTGATTTTAAATATCATCTTAAAAACATAACACCACTCTCACAATAGAAAGTGCATCACACAAGCATCACATCGGCGTCAATGTCATGTCAGCGCCACATTAACGCCATGTAGTAAAAGATTGATAGCACTAACAAGAGAATAAAAAAAAATTATCCCTTTGTACCAGCCCCTTTCTTCTTCAAACCATGAATAGCACCTACACGTCCCAAATTTTTGCACAGAGTCAGGCAAAGGAGTTACAGTCATTACAAGCGACCATGCAGAAGAATGATGCTTGGAAAGCCATGTAAAGGGTATTCAATTTATTGGAATCTTGTGAGTTGCAAGATATGAAGATTCCAGAACTTGAGGGGTCTAAATGAGTATCCCAGAATTTTGAGGATTGTTGTGAAGATACTAGGACATTGGGGGCCAAAGTGAAATTAGTGTAAACTTGTAATAACTTTAAATATTAGAGGTTGCAGTATTTTTATTTAGACTTTGATGATTAAACACTTAAACTCTTTTGAGATCTTAGTTCTTAGCCTAGTGTAGTGTTAGCTATAATTTAGCATAATCGTAGTGAGTGATTGTGTGTGGATTTCCTTATTTGCAATCATAACTTCATTTTGCATTCAATCGAAGGTTTTTATTTTGTAGATTCAATTTGGTTTCTGTTGATTGCGTGTATGGATTTATATTAATGCATTAGTTCAATTGAAAGGTAAGGATAATCAGTCCCTTGTTTTTCATAAGCCGGTGAGTTCATTGTAAGTTTTCGAATATCTTTTCTCTTTGTTTCTTTCTCCCCCATATTTGTACGCCTCTTATATTGACTTGCATTAATTAATAGAATAGAAGATTGAGAAATAGTGGGAGAGTAGAGAGAATTGATGGCTTTTGATGAAAACTGAGTAGAAAAATATAGTATTTATAGGAAAATTAGGTAGGGAGTTGGGGGTGGATGGTGGCTA
>JBDJHY010265359.1:0-10442 GCA_039654485.1 Withania somnifera
CTTCAAAGAATGTTCAGCCCAGTAACAATATAAAAGATATGTTGAAAAGTTATTAAAGGGGCAGTCGCACGATAGTGAGAGACTAGCGAGACTGGAATCAGATTTGAAGAACCAACAATTAGCTACACAGTAACTGGAAAGGCAGATGGGGCAATTGGCTATGTCATAAAATACTAGGCCCAGGTGGGCTACCTAGAAACAGAGATCAAAACCCAAGTTAGCTAAATGCAGCGACAACAAGAAGCGGTGTATAGTTTCATGAATTTGTCCCTAAAAAGGCAAATCAAGTGAGTAAAGAGCCGGAAAGTACCAGTGACAAGGTAGACATTGGTAATGACCAAGACTCTAAGTCTAAGGGTGCAACAACTATTGTGAGGCCTCCACCACCATTTCCTCAAAGGTTAAAGAAGAAAAAAGAAGAAGAAGGACTCCAAAAGTCAAGGAATTATTAGGACAAGTTCATATTAACTTTCCTTTAATTGATGTATTACAGGGAATTCCAAAATATGCCAAGTATGTGAAAGACATTGTGATAAACAAATATCTTCTTATTCAGTGGCTCTTACTCAAGAGTGCACATCACGCATTCAAAATAGACTACCCATAAAGCAGAAAGATCCTAGCAGTTTCACCATCCAAATGACTATTGGCCAAAATCATAATATTTGAGGGTTGTGTGACTTGGGTGTAAGTATAAATCATATGCCAACTTTCTATTACAATAAAATGGATTTGGATACTCCGAGCCACACCACTATCATTCTATAGTTGGAAGACAAACCTTTGGTTAGACCTTTTAGTATAGTGGAAGATGTGTTGGTACAGGTGGGATCTTTGATCTTTCCTGTTGACTTTATTATTCTAGACTTTGAGCTAGATCCAGAAGTCCCATTTATTTTAGGGAATCCATTTTTGGCCACAGGTGGTGCATTAATTGATGTAGCAGTAGGGCAACTCACTAATATAGCACATGAAAAAGTCAAAGAGTTTGATGTTTACAAGGCCCTTAAGTTACCTGCAGTATATGAGGAGTTGTCAGCGTGAGGGAAACCATGGGCCAAGAATTGGAAGGATTTTTAGAAGCTCACAAAATAATCTAATTATTAAACCTTGCTAGCATTTACACTAAGTGCAGTACATATGAACCAATGAATAGGTCGTTAGGGCCTTTTATACAGCCATCTATTGAAAAAGCTCCCAAGTTGGAGTTAAAAGTATTTCCTAACAATCGAAGGTATGCTTTATTAGGTGAACATGAGACTCTGACAGTTATAGTTTATGTCGTATTATCTGAGGTACAGGTTGTTGAAGCGTTGGTTGTATTGATGGAGAGGAAGCAGGTTATTTGGTGGAAGATATAAGATATTCGGGGCATCATCCCTGCTTTTCTTATGCACAAAATTTTTATTAAAGAGAACTATAAACCGAAGGTACAACAGGAGTAAAGTCTGAATCCACCAATAAAAGAGGTGGTGAGGAAAGAGGTGATCAAATGGCTAGACACAGGGATTATATTCCCTATATCCGAAAATAAGTGGGTGATTCCAGTGTATTATGTCCCTAAAAAGGTTGGCATGAAAATGGTGAAAAATGACTAAAATGAGCTAGTATCAACTTGCACAGTCACCAGGTGACGAATTTTTATGGAATACCATAAGCTCGATAAGGCAATCCTCAAGGATCACTATCCAATCCCCTTTATGGATCAGATGGTTGAAAAAATTACAGGTCAAGACTACTTTGGCTTCATGGATGGATATTTGGGCTATAATAAAATTTCCATAGCTCCTTAAGATCAGAAGAAGATCACTTTCACATGCTTTTTTGGTACTTATGCTTTCTCGCGCATGCCCTTCGGGTTATGTAATGTTCCTTCCACGTTCCAACAAAGCATGATGGCTTTATTTAGAGATATGGTGGATGATTTTGTGGAGGTCTTCATGGATAACTTTTCAGTTTATGGGAGCTCTTTTGAGGTGTGCTTAAAAAATCTTGATAATGTCTTGAAGAGATATAAAGAAACATACTTGGTGTTGAATTTGGAAAAATTTCACTTCTTTGTGAAAAAAGGTATTGTTATTGGGCACATGGTGTCCAAGGAGGGTTTGGAAGTTTACAAGGAAAAAAACTGATGTAATCTCAGAATTACCACACCCTATTATAGTAAGAGAGGTGAGGATTTTTCTTTGACATGCTGGGTTTTATCGAAGATTCATTCAGAATTACCACACCCTTGTGTATACAGCTTAGAAGGAAGCACAATTTGAATTATCTACTTGATTTTTGCAAGCCTTTAATCAGTTGAAGAAGACTTTGATGGAAGCTCCTATTTTGGTTGTTGCTGACTAGGAGTTGCCTTTCGAGTTGATATGCTACGCGAGTGATACTGCCGTGGGGGTAGTACTGGGGCAGAGAAAAGATTAAATCTTCCACTCTATATATTATGCTAGCAAAGCTTTGTATAATGAGTAGGTGAACTATACGGTTACTGAAAAGGACATGCTAGCATTCGTCTACACAATCAATAAATTTAGGGCCTACCTAATAGGTATTAAATTCATCATGAGTCATTTTTTATAAACAAAGTCCAAATCAGCTCATCTAAAGGTGTGTCCCGGAGTGTAAGATGCATAAGATTCTTACTAAATGCCATGCCTCACTCTTTGGGGGGCATCATAGAGGGGAACACACCGTGCACAAAGTACTACAGTCGGGTTTCTTCTGGCCTCCCTTGTTTAAGGATACGAATAAGTTTGTTAAGAGGTTTGACGAATGTCAAAGGATGGGTTCCATCAATGTCACTAGATTCCATTAAACAAAATCTTTGAAATAGAGATATTTGACATTTGGGGTATTGACTTTATAGGGCCCTTTCCTCCATCACATGGGAACAAGTACATTCTCGTAGTACTTGAATACGTCTCAAAATGGGTGGAAGCAGTTGCCCTACCCACGAATGATGCAAGCATGGGACTCAATTTCGTGAAGAAACAAATCTTCATAGGATTTGGAATTCCACGGGCAATGATTAGTAATGGTGGATCACACTTCAAGAATGCATGGTTTAAAGGCTTGCAGAGAAAGTATGGGGTGACACATAAGGTATCCACTGCCTATCACCCTCAAACTAGTGGCAAAGTAAAGGAAATCAAGTAGATCCTCCAAAAGACAGTTAATGCATAGTAGAAAACTTAGGATGAGAAGCTCGATGATACCTTGTAAGCATTTAGAACTGTGTCCAAAACTCCAATTGGTACTTCACAGTATCATTTGGTTTTCGTGAAAGCCTGTCACCTGCCGATTGAATTGCAGCATCGTGTATATTGGACTGCTAAGAGATTTAACTTTGACTTTAAGGTGGAAAATAAAAAGATCCTGTTGCAGCTACTCGACCATGAAAAGTTTAGGCTAAATACTTATGAAAATGCCATAATCAATAAGGAAAAAAATGGCATTATAAGCAGTTGGTTGAACGATCCTTTAGGTCAAGAAGTACTGCTTTTTAATTCACAGCTGTAGTTATTCTCGAGAAAATTGTGCTCCAAGTGGATGGGGGCATTTAAAGTTGTAAGAGTTACTAAGCATAGAGCCGTTGAGCTGCAAGACTATAAGTCCAACCAAAATTTTTTGGTCAATGCCCAGTGGGTCAAGCATTATTGGCCCAAAGAAGATCGTGGGGCGATATCTATCAACATGGTCGATGTGTGAAAGTACATGGGTCATGCCACGATGTTAAATAAGGCACTACAGGGAGGCAACCCCTGCTTCATAAGTATTTTTGTGTTTTATTTGTTTCTATTTTGTTTTATCTAGTTTTATGATGTTTAATAGGGGCACAAAGAAATGGAAGCATTAAGTATGTGTGGCATGCAATTGGGCATAAAACGGATAAGTATAGATTAATCACAATGGCTAGCACATGTTATGCTCATCGTGATCAATCACTGGATAGATGGAGTCCCACCATAATGGGAATTATGATATGATACATATCATGGTGAGACTATGGATAGTTGGAGTTTACATCAGTAGATACATCAAGACGTTATGCATAGCATAATGAGACTCTGGTTACCTAGGAGTTCTATTATGATAGGAATCAGAATGTGATGCTTACAGTGATGAAACACTAGAATTCTGGGTTGGCCATAATGATAGCCATCATGATGTGATGCTTATCATGATGACACACTATTTATTATAACACTCAATCACGATAACCATTACATCATGATGGAGTGTTATGGGTCAAAACTTTTTTAACATTTTTGATCGACTCGACCCATCTTAGGTTTGTTTAAATACCCAACCCTTATTCCCTAAAATTCCACAAATCAACTATTTCATACTTTTTTCTCTCCCTCAATAAAATAATAAAATTTACCATCTTTCTCTTCATCTCTCTCCCAATCCCGATGCCTTCAGGTCATCAACTAGTCTCTGGTATGTGTTTCTCTCTTCCCTTTTATTTTGTTTTGTTCTCTTGGTGAAGCTTGAGAGGTACATGCATTATTGACATGGCCGTGGTTTGATTTTTTTGAATATAGTTTGCTCTTATGGGCTATAGTTGGTGTGCAACATTTCTATTATTTATGTGGTGCACAACTTGAGTTGAATTTTTTGTTATGGGGGGAGTTTTTTAGATGTTGTGCAACTGAGTGTAATAGGATAATATCAAGAAGGTAGTTCTATTGGGGAGGCTTTAATTTTGTGTGCCATTAATATTGTTACATAGGAAACCTTGATTGTATATGATATGACTTGAGTAGAGTGTGGTGACTTTCTAGAGGCTACGACCTATGATTTTGGGGAGCGACTTAAATAAAGGCATTGGCGGGGAGAATCTTGAATTGCCTTATGTGTACCCATATCTAATTGGAAATTAGTTTGTTTTAGTTAGTTGATTTCTATTTTTTTTTAGGTTTGTTTTATGCCTTTTTCATACATATAGCCTCATGGTATGTTGTTGCTATTGAATTGAGCAGAGTGAAGAATGTGATACATGGAACCCCCGTAATGCACATTTAAAAGGGAAGTCTGAGTACCTTGTCATCCATTACCAACACACCTTTGGTTTTTTTGCTGCATTCCAAGGGGTGTTTCACGCCTGTTAAAGTTTTTCTCTTGGCATAGGGGGAAGTGGTTACCACCACCCACCGTTGTGCGTAATAGAGCATGTGTGTTACTGTTTAGCATGAAGATTATTTGGGGGAGGTAATCATGGAAATAGAGGATGTCATTAGGGATGTAGGAGGATGTGTGCACACAAACACAGTTAAGTAGGTCGCGTAATTGTTTGGGGAAGTATGATGTACCCTACATGAATTATGTGTTAAGTGCATTGTGGTGTCGAGTATAAGTGTGGGGTGATATTTCACCCATTGTTGTGTTCCTATTCGTCTTCCAACATTACTAATACTTGTTTATCATCGCAAGACAATGCCTCCTAAAGCCTCAAAAACTGGTCACTCCAAGAAAATTAGCATGGCCGGTTCTAGTTCTTCCCAGGCTACCTCCAAAAGAGCTTGTGCCTCTCCATTCGAGGAGCCACCTCTTATGGTCCCTACTAGGGTGAAATGACGTCTCTTTGGTATTTTTGCAGTTGTTGATATGGATAAAAATTGGTACCATAAAAATTTAGTATCCTGATACCTCCCTGTCGAGTGAATTGACAAGGCTAGTTTGGCAGCTGAGCTACCATAATTTTCACCTAGGTACATCAATTTGGGCTGGACTTCATTTTCGAGGATCAAGGTAAAGGAAACGTTCACTTGGTCTATGAACTTTAGGTGAATTGGAACGCATAAGAGACAGATGAGGTTAATGTGCGAGGGCAAACTTTTTGGTTGACCACAACCTTTTTAAACCATTTGTTAAAAACCAATGACGAGGCCGATATAAATCGACTGAGGAACTTGTAGAGACATCCCCCGTACCAACAGATACACAACACTCATTTTGGTGTTACTTCACCGGCCTGTTGGATTCGGGGATTCTTGAGGGCGCCACTCAGCCCGCCCATTCTCTCACTTCAACAAGGAAGTCCGATGCTGACTTAAATTATCAACCACTATCTGATGCATTAATGACCAGCATGATGCTAAATATAGGTAGGCTGATATGAGTAGCTATGCAAAGTGCTAGGTACAGTAGGCGGTGGAGGTACAATTTTGGGTGCATGGTCACTTGATTTTTGCACAGATAAGAAGTTGATGAAGATCCCACAGATTTCATCCACCCTCCACTTGCTAATGCGGTAGACATCACCAAAAGTAAAGTTATATCAGAAGGTGGTGGTGGACAAAAGATAACAAAGCATGAGAGGAATGCCATGTATGGATTGCATTATGGATTATTCTTACACTTTCATTATTGATTGTTCTATGCTTATTAATAGATGTGTTCTAATTACTTGGCCACCATTAGAATAATTGCATAGCTCTATAGTTTTACCAATTAGGTTAACTTGTGAGTGTAATGGGAGTGTAAGAAGTGAGATTTTGTTTGTGAATCTAATATAAAAATAACAACATAATTTGCAACTAAGACATGATCATGTACTTTATGCCTCACTTGGTTAAATTGGGATGATCACGACAATGCACTTATAATAAGCCACCACAACACATGTCGATCGAAGTAGTTGTTGCTTATATAAATATTGAGTAAAGGACTATAAATATCGAATCATAACTTTAACCTTGGACTCAACAATTAGAGAGATAATTATGTTTATTGAGAATCAATTCTATATACCTATGTGTGCAATACCATAGCCCTGTAACGGTTTCTTATATTGATATTACTTGATTGTTTCACCACAAGTTATAATTTATATATTTGTAGTCACATTATAATAATACAAAACTATCCACTCATTTTATTTTTACATTTAGTTGCATATGTACTAAGTTCCTTGCAAGAATCATTTGCGACACTAATTCATAATTCCAAATCCCTGTGGGTTTGATATCCGGCTCGAAAGAGCCACTATATTACTTGTTATACCACGTGCACTTACGTGTGTGTTGGGAAGCCAACAGAGACCTACCGAGGCACAACCCGACTACAAATATTGAGGCACAGACCTCCTAGAATGAGGGGAGGCACGACCTCCTAATTTGAGATGGCTATGTTATGAATTACTTTTCCCACCCCCGTATATTATTCTATAAGTATTTTTTGTACTGGTCAAGCTTAAGGGGAATCACGGTGAGTTTTTCCTTTCTGTTTATACTCATGGTCTTATGGGGGGCCATTTGTGTTATATTTATTGTTTACTTTATTTATGTTCATGCCATATTACTTGATTTTACCTTCGATTGTCATTTTGATACTAGTATACTCAGTTGGAGTTTATGTACGCTTTTAACAGTTTGTTTTTAGTTGTATATGATAGGTTGATATTCCTGTGATACTACTAGTTAGCATTTGTTCCATTTCCAACTCTGGTTGAGTAGTTAGTATTATATTGCATACTTTCCCTTAGTGACCTATTTTACTTTCCTTGCCATCTATATACTTTTATATTTTTACTTTATCCCAGTATGCCTATGATGCCTACTGGGTACCCATGTTTTGGTACTCATACTACACTTTTGTACCATTTTTGTGATGTCTCGGTAGGTTTATCAGAGATGATGTAATCGTGCTTGAGATTGCTGATTTGCAGAGATTATAGTAAGATTTGATGTTCCAAATGATTGTGGCTTCCAACTGTTATAGTATACTTAATTTTTTTCTTATGAAAAGCCTTTCTAGTAATACTTATTAGGATCTTGTACTTGTATATATGACTCTTTTGGATACTCTGTTTTGTAGCTCTGTATGCCATTGATACCAAGTTTTGGGTTTGGGTTGTATATACTTATTTTTGTCTTCTCTTGTTGGCTTTTAAGTTATTTATAACTTGATTGTGGTTTGTGACCATTAATGGATGATTGCGAGTAGCTCTGGGCTATAGGGATAGAATTGTATACGCGGTGGTTGTAGACTCCAATCATGACTCAAAATTGTGCTTGTGTCAAATCAATACACTCAAGAACTCACTGTGACCTCCACCTTAAGCATTAAAAGTACAACCAACGCATATAAAATGAATGCACAGGGGTGAGAAAAGTAAACCAGGACAAAGACTTCTTGAACTGGGAGTCCGCACCTCATAATCAAATAGTAAGGACCTCCTCGAAGGTCTGCACCTCAATATAAACAGTGGGGGTCATGTACCGAAAGTTTACGCATCAATATCAACAGTGGAGGTCGTGTCACGGAGGTCCATACCTAAATATAAATAGTGGAGGCCATGCCCTAGAAGTCCGCGCCTTGATATAAATAGTGAGGGCCATACCCCGGAGATCCATGACTTAATATCAACTGTCGGAGCAGCACCATAAAGGTCCGCACCTTAATATCAATAGTGAGGGACGTGCCACTCAGTGCCTAAGACATAACCCCATGATAGTCAAAGTTTTATTCCAATTATATTCTTAAAATAGCACCATACTACTTGGTGGTTGTGGATAAGTATACATATAAGTAAGGGAACCCATTTAAATTTTTTAGCCAATTTTTTTATTCAAGTTTTAGTTAGGACCGATAAACCCCCTTTATCGTAGCCCTCGTCCCCGCCGTACTTATACTACAAGAGATCAATAGCTAAAATGCATGAACACAACATATCAATAATAAAGCAACATACAATGCACTAGGATCGGCGAGAGGACACCAACTAAGAACACATCTCACTCACCAAGTCACTACATGGACCAACATAGAAACTAGAATCCAAGGCCGCCCACGGCAATGTCAGGACATCAACTCATGATCCAATACCTCTACATCCCTCCACAGGACCCTCAAAAGCATATAAAAAACTAAAAAATAAATATTAAATTGCTTCCAACATAATAAGAATCCCACACAACTGGAAACACCACACAATTATTTTATAATAGACCAATCTAAATAAAAGTAAGCCTAGCCTACCTAGGTACAAACGAAATTCCTCAAAGAAACATGAAAACACCAATCTAGAGCTTCGAACAAGCCCAGATCTACTTCAAACTATCAAATTACATATATAGGGATCAAAAATAAAGATTAACACTCATATTGCCAAGTGCAATCAAGATCAAAAAATTGGCCTAAAAACTTTTTTGTGGTCCATGCGGCCAGGAAAAAATAACCTAAAAATACTAGCATGAAGGCCTTAGCTCAAGGAACTCGTGGTTTGGAAATAATCTTAATTGGACCACGGGAGGTCCTCAATGAGACAAACAACGTCTAAGTTAAAAAGGGAAAGACATTTCAAGAAAAAAAACTAAGAATCAAGCGGGCTACGCACCTGGAAATCAAAGAGAACCCTATAGTGATAATCAACCTCCCAGCAGTCCCACTATGAAATAAGAAAATAAATTCTACTAAATTTCATACCCAAGTAAAAATTCCTCCATTAAAGCTTCAACACGAGCTTAGAAAGGAAGAAAAAGTGAGGAAAACTTACCCAAAATATAGAAGAAGGCTAGAAACCCACCACACAAAGTCCCCACAATAATACCCGAAGCTTAGAAGTAATATCGGAGAAAGAAATCGTGAAATAGAAATTAAGGAAATGACTAAAATTTTGAGGACTTCTTGTTATATACCTGGTTGTGTATTAGAGAAATTATGTACTCCCCTGCATGATCAAGACCAAAGACCTTGTCCCAATCCAAGCGCGATTGTGCTAATTCCTAGAAATCCTATCCCAACACAACCTCACAACCTAGTAATGGTCTCGCTAAAGGAGAAAAAGGAAACACATTGCTATCGTGTTTCAATAGGCACAATCATAAGAAAAGAGGAAAATTAGACTTACCATGATCACGGTGAACACTTGGATCTGCAGATTTTTCATCAACAACTTAATTTTCTAGTATGGACTCAAACTAAAATATAGTCCAACAAAAATATAACAAATATACATCTTGCATGAAATACATATTCCAGATTCATCAGAATAAACAAACGACCAACAGAGGTTGTTTGAGCAAAAAGAACCCCCAAACCAAACCTATTGAAAATGACCAATTTTTCTAGCTAACACCCTTAAATTGAGCCTGAACACCTCCGAAAGCATACAAATAGCCTAGCTAGCCAAAAATTATAATTTTAAAGCTGATGGAAGTGTTAGATTTTGATCTGATGCTCCAATCACCAAAATCCATCCCAGGATCCAAAATAAACTCTAGTTGAACTAAATTTCCATAAAACATCACAAACTCAAAATAAAAACCCCAGGAGATGAACAAAAAGTCAAACTAGACAAAAGTTGGCATTCTGGAGCAAATGGAACTGTCGGGACCCAATTCTGTCATGACCCAACACTCAGATCGTGATGGCATCTATAGCCCTTCATAGACAAGCCCAACCCCTCACTTTGGAGTGATGAGCAATGGGTCGAT
>JBDJHY010265391.1:0-10442 GCA_039654485.1 Withania somnifera
TTCAGAGCTATAGGGTGAGCTTGGCGTGCAGCTTACTTCTATAGTCCTTCCGCTTTATATTTTTGTTCTTCTCCATTCTATATTCGGAGACAGATGGATATTGTATTTTGTCACTTTTTTCATTCTATATATTAGCGGTTCTTACGAAATTGACATCGGGTTTTGGGAACTTGTACTATATCTTATTATTTTTCCGCATATAATGTAGTAGTCCTTCGCTTCGGCTACAGACTACGGGGTTTAGTTCTCCTACTAGGTGGATAATAGGTGCCATCATGACTCCGAGAAGTCAGATCGTGACAAGTTCTTATGCTCATTTGTTTAATGAATCGCATTATTTGGCCTTGTTATCACAAGGAACCAATTCCGCTCGTAACTTGACCATAGAAAATAAGGTTGTTTTTTACCTCTCTTTTTTTATGCACACTATGGCCTCTAAGCTTTGTAGAACTACCATACAAAATTTGGATAATATCTACGGAGTCTTATGGTGTGTACAATCAAAGTGGTAATAGTCGATCGTGTCCAAGAAGCTTTAGTAATGCCCAACCACCCTTCTAATGAAAACTTTTTTTTCAATAATCATTCTCTCCCTTGGAACCCTTAGTCTATTCAACACCTTGTTGGCTTTAGCCCTTACAAGCTCTTTACTATGTTTCTGCTTTAGTAGAGTAGGCTTAATTTTCTAAAATGGTCAGCATAATAGGGTAAGAACTCTATCCTCCTTATATTCTTCCTCAATTTTCTCATTGGAACCATGCTTCAATGATTGTGGTGGTTGTGGTGTTTTTGCATCACTTCAAGGCCTATTGGACGCGTCATTTTTCAATGCCATACCTTTATAATATTAATAAGTGAAGATTAGAGAATCAAGAATGATAACTACTAGTGGAATCATGAAACAGGAGATGCACATCGCAAACATGTTCCGTAATACAGGAAACAAGTTTTGTGAATCTTTCTTTGTGTACTTTAGATGCCTGGGAAGAACTAGTAACTTCTATGATTCAGATACACATTCCATGACACGCGAACGTGTACTACGTGCTGCTAATTCTGAAAGTACCATCATTATATATGTTTTTCCCTACTTTCCCAAGTTTTTAAATATATTGTACATTTGAGCAAATCCACAAGCAATTAGTAGAATTCATGCCTCAAAGTAAAGATAGTAAAAATTTCTTCACATCTTGACACACACCAACTGCAATAACATATCTCAATCAACTTGCATTCATATCAATTGATTAATCAATTCACAAATGGGGTACTCAAACTTCTCCCTTTCAAATCTAACAATTTTAACCCTAGAGAGCATGCTTCCTACACAACCTTATTTTTAGGAAAGAATTCTACCTATAAATGAGACCTAGTTTGACTAGACTGTATAATCACAATTTTTTTCCAAATTGATTCCCCTTAATATTTCACAACAAAAAAAATAAAATTTCACATCTAAGCACACAATTCATAGTGGAATTTAACCTTGGCTAATTTTCTTATCCCAAATCCAAGAAAAATAAAGAGAATTCTAACCTTGAGGAATATGCAACAATTTGAAGAAAAGCAATCAAATTAGGAAAAGTTCACAGATAGACATGGTGGAGGTAAATTCAATGATCAACTTAAACAATTATAAGATGATTTTATATGTTTGAGTTCTTGGTAACTAGAGAGAGGGAGCCAGAGAATTCAAACCATCTTTTGAAATGGTTTTATTTTATCCTTTGTAAGCATTCAATAAAGCGCAATTCACCCAATTAAATGCATTATTTTTCATCACAAAAAGGTTTTGGGGATCGTGCATTTTGTTCCACATTGTGGAATTTTCAAGAAGGTTCTCCCTTTTGGGATTCAAATTATGTCATGCCACTTACACAATCTGCGTGTCGCGGACTGTTTTTAAGGATCGCAGTTCTTGTACCCACTTCAATAAATTTTTTAACAAGTTCCCTCATTTTTTAAGAAAGTTATGTGATTCTACTGAAAAATCCACCAATTGCATATCAGCTTAATGTGGATCACAAATTTGGCACATGCATCACAAAAGTTATCAGTGGCTTGCTCTTACACCATTTTTCCTCCACAATTACCATAATACATACTAACGAAAATAAAATTAATCAAAATAAATAAAAAATCAAAAACTACTTGGATTGCCTCCCAAGAAGCGGCTTAGTTATTGTCGTGGTACAATGTGATAGTTTCTTGTCAAGCCTTATAAAAGTATACCACATCAAGCAAGGTTATGTTCCATAAAACTACTTAAGCCGGTTCCCATTAATTGTGAATGGCCTTTCATTCTTACCTTATGTTTAAGCTGAACAATAGAACATCATCCAAAACTTGAAACTCTCTCATTGGGATCTTGCAAACATTCTATCTCTTCATGCTCTCCTTATAGAGAGCCAAGCTATAATATGACTGAAAAAGAAACTCCTCCTATTCATGTAAATCATCAACTTGGGCTTTGGAAGAATTTTCCCATTGAATAGTAAGTTGCTTCAGTGCCCAAAGAGCTTTATGTTCTAGTTCCACCAGGAGGTGGAAAGATTTTCCAATCACGAGAAGATATGGATACATCCCTATTGGAAGTTGTCACCTAACATACGTGCAGAGTCAAAAAGACCCGTATTCACCACTTTGTCTAGGATCACATGATTAGAAACCTCAACCTCACCGCAGGCCTAAGGATTGTAAGTTTTGTAATTATGTGCTTACTCCATACTTTTCAAAGTAAGCTGCAAACAATCAGTTGCAGAAGTGAGCATCAATAATTATTGCCCTAGGAGTTCAAAACTTTTGAAGATACTCATTTTGAGAAAAAATATTACACTATTTTCTTCATTATTTTATAGAGGTACTACCTCTTTTAATTTCGACACATAGTTCACAACTACCAAGATGTTCTTGTTTCCAGAATAACATACAAATAGGTCCATGAACTTAATTCCCTAGACGTCGAATAACTCAACTTCTAGTATCATCTTTATTTAAATGTCATGCCTCCTTATTATGACTCCTTGGAGTTTACATTGATGACAAGACTTCACAAATTCGTGAGCGTTATGATAGAGGTAAGGACAGTAGTAGCCATTTTATGAGGTGTTATGATTCCCTCATTGTGTCTTACAATAATAAAGGATTGTAAAGCTTAAAGAATTTTCTATATTTCACCTTCTAGGACACATAGTAAGATCATACCATCCATACACTCCCTAAATATGTAGGACGTATACCAATAGCACCGTTTTACATCATGTAGAAAACTCTTCCTCTAGTGGGAATTGAGACCATCAGGCATAAACACACAAAAAATATAGTTTATAAAGTCTATGTACCATGGTATGGTATAATCTATAATCATCATCAGACTTTCATCTAGGAGTTGCTCATTTATCTCCTTGGTTTCTCCTTCGACCATTATTTTCTCAAGGTAAGACAAATGATTTGACACCTGATTTTTGTACACCTTTCTGTCTTTAACTTCAAAATTAAATTCTTAAAGTAGGAGGATCCACCTTATCAGTCTCGGCTTTGCCTCTTTCTTTCCCATTAAGTACCAGATGGCTATGTGATCTATGTGCACCACTACTTTTGTGCATAAAAGATAAGCTCTACACTTTTCAAAACCAAAGACTATGCCAAAAACTATTTCTCAATCATTGTGTAATTTATATAGGAAGCGTTTAGAATCATGATTTCATAATATATAAGATGGAACAACTTTTTTTCTTTGTCCATGTAAGACCACCAATGCAAGCCCACTTGCATCACACATCATTTAAAAGGGCTTGGAATAATCAGGAGGCACAATGATAAGAGCAGTAAGTCAACTTTTCTTTCAGTAATTACCTCAATCTTTACTTTGTCAACTTGTAGTCTTGTTCTAAGATTCTATGAATGAGAACAATTCCCTCCTTCACTATAAAGTTAAACTTTATCCAGTCCAGTACAAAGTTATTCTCCATACATCTCTGTAGTTCCATATGCAAGTGCTTCAAGCATAACTTAGATGAGTCTCCAACAACTGAGAAGTCATCCATGAACATTTAATGGTATCCTCTACAATATCAGAAAAATGGCTAGAACGCAACCGTTGTGAAGTGGAAGGTGCATTGTATTTCCCAAATGGCATCCTCAAAAAATCAAATTTCCTATAAGGACATGTTAAAGTGGTTTTCTCATGGTCCTTAGGCATGATGGATATCAAATTTTACCTATTGTACCCATCCATAAAGCAGTACCATCAACTCCCAGCTAACTGGTCAAGCATCTGATCCATGAAAGGCATTGAAAAATGGTCTTTCTCTGTACTTTCATTTAACTTACGGTAATCCATGCACACCATAAATCCAATAGCCTTCCTCACAAGTTCAATTCTTATTTATCATTAAGAGCCAGTGTCATGCCCTTTTCTCCGAGACACACTAGACTAGACTTACCTACCTGCTATTTGAAATAGGTTAAACCACCCCAATGTAAAGCCACTTGATAATTTACATTTTCACCACATCCTATGTTGGCTCATTCAATTGCTTTGATTCTCAACACTAGGATTTTTTTCCATCTCCAAATTATTTTATGTATCAAAATTCCCAGGGGAATCCCAATAATATTGGTCATTATCAATCCAATTTCCTTCAAATTTCCTCAAAATATATGTGAGAGCCTTAATTTCCCTCCAGTAAGATCTATTGCAAATATAATAGGAAGTGTACTATTTCTCCTTAATAATACATATTAAAGGTGTTTAGGAAGAGCTGTAAGCTTAAGATGAAGTCGCTCTTTTGTAGATGGCTTAGCCAGAGGAGTCTATCAATTTATAAGATCAAGATCTAACTTTGTTAGGTTCTTTAAAAAGATTCCCAACCTATGCAGCACAGCCACAAATTTTTTTATAATTCATTACTTTATCATCATTGCAATCAAACATACAGTAGCCAATGTCTCCCGAAAACTCTAAGCTTCACTAACTCTAGCAACTTCTTAATCAACCACATCAATGACTGACATAACCTTCTATCATGATGTTTCTTCATCGATATGTATATATTGAAGGTAACAACTTCATCATTGACTCTAGAATTCATTTTGCCTTGCTCAACATCCATCAATGTCCTTTGGGCGGCAAAAAGTTTCCTTCCAAGTAGAACAAGGACATCAATGTCTACTTAGAAATCCATGATAACAAAGTCCTCTGTAAATATAAACTTTTTCTCTCTTAACAACACATCATATAGGACACCTTCCGTCCTTTTGGTTAACCTGCTGGCCATAAGTAATCTCATTATGGTGTGTTTGAGCTTATGGAGCCCTAATATCTAGAAGATGATAAGCGGCTTCAAGTTTATGATGGACTCAGATCACACAATGACTTGGAAAATTCATCGGCTCAACTTTTACATGGGATGGTGAACTACCCCCGATCCTTATTTTTTATTACATTGGTTCAAGACATAATGGCACAACAATTATACGTGACTTCAACAGTCTCAAACTCCGAGCACTTCTTTTTAGTTACTAACTCCTTAATAAACATAGCATATCAAAGAATCTAGAGCAAAGCATAAACCAAAGGAATATCAATAGAAAGGAATTTTAATATAGAGATGAATTTCTAGAACTATGCATCCTCGTCTTTCTTTTTAAGCCATTGGGGAAACGAATGTTTAACCTTAGGAAATAGGATGGGAGAGAAGCCTTTTTTCCCTGTATAACACCTGTCTCACCCACCTTCTCTCCTTTCATACCTAGTATAGCTATTTTATTCTCACCACTATTAGTTCAATAATCACAACCTCTGAAGTTTCATCAACCTCAGTTATCTTCTTTGTCGCAATATCATACAGAGGTATCCTTTAGTTTTGAGATCCTTTTAATTTTTTCTTGAAAGATATTTCTCTCTTCGAGTAGTGATGGCTAAGAATTGAGCATCACCACTCTTAGATTTATAGTGTTTGATGGAAGACATCTATATTGGGAGGCAACTAGTTTACTTATTTAGAACATATAACTTTTAATTACTCTAACCTATTTATCGGTGTAATCCACCTTATCGAAGATTCTTTCCAACATATCCTCTATTTTTAAATTTCTTGAAGAACCCACTTCATTCATTTTTTTCTCCCTTATTAGGTTGAATATAACAATCCTCATAGCGCCTTTCCTTCAAATCTCTATATCTCTCTTCTTTTCTACCACCATTTTCTTATTACTGTTCCATCCTTGATTCATACCCTATCGCTGATAGGCCTAGTGGGAACCCATCCCCTGGTTCACCAAAAATTCAAAACTTTTATCATAAATGGCCTGGAATTCATCCTCTTCCATACATGTATCACTTTGCATTCCATATCTTTCAAAAATTTAGTTTCGGGACCCATCACATGTTTAGTAAGAAGATCAATATTTGTGGCCGTCTTTTCAATATACCCATACCGTTCCTCGTCCTATTGACTTATGTCAGAACTCGGGGATGAGGAGGGAGAGTCCTTAGCCCCCTTGACATCTTGAGTTTTCCATGAGTTTGTCTTGGCATGTTGATCAAAGCATGCAGTAGCCACGAGAAAAGTCAAGTTCATGGTTGACCTGCCACAAGCATTATTTGACTCTGCTTTCATTGGA
This sequence comes from Withania somnifera, assembly GCA_039654485.1. Lineage (NCBI taxonomy): Eukaryota > Viridiplantae > Streptophyta > Magnoliopsida > Solanales > Solanaceae > Withania > Withania somnifera. The sequence continues at coordinate 6,628 of JBDJHY010265391.1, forward strand.
GAATTCAATTCTGTAGAAAGTTTGCAAGAGTACAACATCTGGAAACTAATGATTGGGGAACTTATTCAACAACTTCTTGAACATAATCCATGCTTCATGCAGTGCTTTATGTGGAGTCTTGAATAAGTTGGTTAGAGCATCTCTCAACTACAACATGCTAGATATAGGGTATAATCTTTCAAATAATATATCTTGAAGCTCACCCCACGAAGTGATGGATCCATATGGAAACTCACTAGCCAAATAGAAGCCTTTCTAGTCAATGATATTGGAAATAGCCGCATGTGTACTAACTTTTGTCTGATATTCGCAATATTGAACCTAGCATAGACATCATCTAGATTTTTTAGATTTTCATTCACATATTCATGGGCCTTTCCTCCAAATAACCTCTTCATTAATAGCATGTGCAGCATGGTACTGGTGACATGAAAAACAACTGTTCTGCTAGGGGCAGTCTGATTGCATTGTTTGCATCCACATTCATGTTCTCTTATTACCCCATACTGATATTCATGCTCTCGTTCTAGTTGAGATCTTGGTTTGCATATTTAGGAAAAATTGGATTTAATGGGTTTTGAGTTTTTTTTTACTTGCAACCAAACACAAAAAATAAAACATGTAAAATGCAAACATGTATATACAACAATAAATGAACCAACTAACACTAAAAGTGAACTAAAGAATTATTTCCCCAACAACAGAGAAAAAAATGTATAGCGATAGACTGCACCTTAAAAGGTACAGACGGTCGCTATAAACATAATTCACCCAACTAGGTTGGGGTCGGATCCACAAGGAACTAAAGTTAAGTCACTTCTGATAAGAAGAATCAGTAAAGTTCTTATCTACGATTTATAATAAAAAAGTAAATGGGGGAATTCTTAGAAAGTAAAGTTTTATAAAATTAAGTTTGAAGTTAAACAACTTAGAGATTTTATTCAACTATTAATCACAATTGAACAAGAAAGAGGCTAGGGGTATGCAATATATAGGGATGAATGGCAATGCTCACAAGTTTGATCACTAGTTGGTAATTATTCATGTGGTAAACTAGGTTATCGCTTTTATTGCCTATTTTTATTGCCTATTGTTATCTTAAGTCATAAGTAAAAGTTTGCATTCATGGTTAGACACCTACTATACTTATTCGTTAACCGACCTTTGGTTTCAACTATCAACCTTTATTTCTAGCAAGGAATATTATATGATTTAAAACCAAATTTTTATTAATCCTATTTATTTAATTCCCTATGTAATGGTTAATCCATAAGGAAAATCTAAGAACCATTGGAGTTCGCAACCTCCAAACACCAACATAACATAGATATAAGATTAAACTCACATTAACTAATCGCTATAATTAGTTGCTAGAGATATTAAAAGAACTAATCAAGTACCCATGCATCCATTTACACCAAAAATTATATACCCCAAGACAAATGAGATTAGCTAATCATAGAAAATAGAAAAGAGGTAAACATTATACCATGATTTCTACCTTGACCACTTTCAAGAGATATCATGTAGGTTTTAGCAATGAAAATACAAAGTTCATAAATCGAAATGAGTAGAAATTTTAAAACCCTATTTTATTCTTATGAATAAAAATTTCAAAAACTTTAAAATATCTTTCAACAACTGATACCCCAAAAACTATGATTTCCAACCCCTTTTATACGTGATATAAACTAAGAAAAATATTATTTTGAAATCAAGATCGTAGAAAATTCAGTGATATAATTCATATTGCAGACACAATACCCGATGCATGGAATCATTAATATCCATTGCATTATTGTTCGCGATGCACAGAATGGGTCAATCTCTCCAAGTTTGTCATTTTTCTTTACAAAAAATGTGTTGTGATACTGGAATGCGGATAGGATCCACAATGCACACTCTTGAATCTTTTATAGTGGATTGGTCACTCAATTTCATATTTTCTAGAGAATTTTGCATTTCTTATGAAAGTTACATGATGCGCAAACTAGGTCTGTGATGCCCTTCTGCCTAATCAGCGATGTGCATATCCTGCATTATTCCATTTTTTCTTCATTGTGTTTCTTTTTCTCAAGTGTTTGCCCTATTTTTTCTTCATTCAATATTCCAATAGTACAGATTGAATTTTCTAAGAAATCACACACAAAATGTACTTAATGCAATAAAAAGGGCATTGAGAACATCAATTCAACCCCCAAAATCGACATCAATGAGTTGCGAATTGCCAACTCATTATATTTCTCCACGGGAGACCTTAATAGGTAAATACGAATAATTAGTAGCATAAAAAGGTAAACAAACTTCATACCTACCCTAAGAAACTATCTAACAAGATATAAATACTCTACAAGCCCTAGTCTAGAAGATAAGGAAGTCTAGCCTAATGGGCGCCGATGATAACCCTCATAATTCAAAAAGAATAATTGAACCACACCAAAGATGCTCAAATTAATGAAAAACTAGCAAGAACATAATTTACAAGTCAAGACAGGAAGAACAAGCCTATATTACCAAATGTAACTCAATAAAAAAAAGACCTAAAAATGGGCACATGGGCTCATAACCTTAAAATAAAAGCTAAAATTATCGGTAAGTGTCAACTCGGGAATCACATTATTTGAACTTGAGATAAATAGACCCCAAACATGTCCCAAATTGACCAAAGAAAGTTACTTTAACTGAATGAAAAGTTTCATGAATTACAACGCGTAAATACACATGGAAAAACACCTGATAATGAAAGAAAATGCTCACAAATCTAAACCCAAATCTACTCTAGTGAAGACCCAACAATTTACTTGAAAATACTCTAATTATGATCAAAAATAGAAATCTGGAAGAAGGAATTTTAGTGAGGGTGATATGAATTAATTGATTGAAAATTAAATAATAATAGGGCTAGTCACAGGGCCTCGCTAACGCTTTAGGAAACAACTAAGAGACCACAAATGTGGACCTTTGAAACATCTAAAATCCACAAATAAGTTTGTCGATCCCATAACTAAGGGGGACCCCTTTGTCAGCAACAACGACAGCAAAAATGTTGATTTTCAACAATAAAAAGCTCGTAGAGGGAGTATCAAAATAGGATAGAAATGAATTTTTACATCCCATATATGCAAACCTCATAGAAATGAGGATGCAATGGAATCAAAAAAATGGGCATTCAAGGTGGTTCAAGCAGTAACAGCCCCATACAAAACTAAACCTAAAGATGCTAAAAATCAACAACTGACATGGACCTTAAAATTAATTCTATACACCCCGAGAAGAATGAAAATAACCTTACTAGCTCAAATTTGATATTCTGGAGATGATGCTAAGCTTTAAAATTCCAATATGATGCTCCAATCACTAAAGTTTATTTCAACTCTAATTCTTAACTCCAACTAAGCAAAATTTCTACAAAATAACTAAGAACTTAACAAAAAAATCCATGATTTGAACTATTGGTCTAACTAGACCAATATTTGAATTACTGCTAGAGGAACTATTCCAATCTAATACTGATTGGAACTATGTTCCTCCTCCATATCCACATATCATAGGTTTTTTTTTATCAATAACATTTTTAATACATGCTATGAGGACTGCTCCCCATCCTATATCACTTGCATCAGTAAATAATTATAACTGATCAGTATCAGTTGGTATTCTATGTTTTGGTAAATATTTTATTTTTCCTTTTATATCTTTCATAGCTTTATCGTGTTCTTCTTTCCATTAAAATAATTTATTTTTCCCTTTTATTAAATCTTGTAAAGGTTTTCTTAATACTGGTAAATCTTTTTATGATCTGAACCATAATTTAT
>JBDJHY010265402.1:0-10442 GCA_039654485.1 Withania somnifera
AATTCCTTATATTCAATACGAAAACATCATATATTATGCAATTATTCTCAAAACAAAGTAGGTTAGTACAAGTTATATGGTTTATAGGCAGGTAAATCTACCTATGATCAAATCTTACTGAGTACGGGTTGCCTCGGTGACTTGTACTCAAACTACACTTGCACTTGTGCAGATCCGAGTACAGGTTCCTGTTCTTGAGACACAGATCCCTGTCCGTTCGGATTCATTCCAGATCAGAGTTTCAGGGTGAGCTTGGCGTCCGGCTTGATCCTGTCTCTCTTCTGATTTATATTTTGTTAATCTCCATTGTATTTCGGAGATATTTTGGATACTGTATTTCCTTCAGTTTCTATGATTCTATACTTAGAGGTTTGTTTGACACTGATACTGGGTTTTTTGGTAGTTATTTCTTTCTTAATTAAATTCTGTAACTTTATTATTCCATGTATCGTGATATTCTTCCGTATTAAATGTAGTAGTCCTTCACTTCGGCTACGGACTACGGGATTTGATTCTCCTACTGGAGGTATAGTAGGTGCCATCATGATCTGCAAAATTGGTTTGTGACAATATTATTGAACTCTATGGATTCCTATCAGTCTCCCGTACTCCTTCAAAAAACACATGTGTATTCTTCAACTAATACTGTTTATAAAGGGGATCAAAATTGGGCGGTAACCTTACCTTAATTCTTGGAAATTTTACTCTATAAATAGCCCTTCTTAAAAAGCTTGAATTATCCATCAAAGTTAACATAAAGAATTAAAAGATCACTTAATACTCAAAATACATGGGTAGGCAACATGGAGGAAAAGGAATCTATATTCCCAAGTATCACAACCTGATTTATTAGTTTACCTTAAAAGAATCAAGCTAAACTATAATTATTTTCGCTTACCTTGCCTTAAAAAGAGAGGGTTTCTTCAAGAACTCTAGGAGAATTTTGTGGCTTCTACTTTGAGCATGCGAGAGAGAGATTTCTTTCCTTTTAGCAAATCTGTGTATTTTTTAATTTGAATGCATTAACATGAACCCAATTGAACCTTAAATAGCCCTCACTAGTACCTCATTTTTATCTCTATTTTCAGAAACAAGAAACGGTAAATTTTTTTCCAAGTAGGTGATGCACCTATTTTCTTTTTATATGTTTAAAATGGGCCTTTAACCATTGAAATTTTGCGTAGATTTTAGGTATTGGGATTCCCACCCTTTTCCCCTTTTATGTTATTTTGGGCCTCAATTGAGTTCGTTAATTTGGGCCTAAGTATGGTTCATTACACACCTACTTAGCCTAGTTAAGTTAAGCAAGTAGGTGACTCACCTGCTAGCTTGATTAAGTCAAGCAAGCACCTTAACATTTTAATCCATTTTTAAACCACAATTCCTTAATTTAATTTAAAACTTATATGTACTTGATCATTTTAAACCTTAGACTCAAATACCACCTCTTGATGCCAAGCTTAAATACTTTTAAAATTGATATTAACTTGATCATGTCAAATTAAGATATACGAGCAGTCCCCTCAAACCTATTTTACCTCACTCACCGTATAAGAAATAAAGTCCCTTACCTAACTCAAGGCTATATCGTCCTAAATAAGTAGGACTATTACACAACGAATACAAGGTATTACAGTAAATGCTCTCGTGACCTGAGACTTGGTTGTAAAAAATTGATATCAGTGCCCTAGGTTTGTTGGTACTCTTGGCATCTTAACACCCTATATTTTCTCTGCTTGACTCAATTGATTTCCAAGCTTTTAACCCTAAATAATTCAAACAAGCTAACTTTTTGTAAAATTTTGGACTCTTGAATTTTAAAATTAATTCCTAAAGACTTACTAGTATATATGTATATATATATTTGTATGATGTACAAGTGTATATATAGTTTTTAGGTAAGAATTGATCCTACTTTCAAATAGTCCCGATTTGAAATTGACAAAATGACTATTTTGTAAATTCGAGTTATTTGTCCGAACTAATAAAAAGAAGGTCGCATTTGGAAAATTATGAAAAGTATATGTGTGTATCTAATCCGCACAGGTATACACATTTTAAATAATTGGGTTCGATTCATGATTCTGCCTGGAAATTGATAAAAAAAACTATTTCTACAAAAGCAAGTCACTCACTTGAAACTGATCAAGAGGGCTCATACTTGATTGAATGGTAATTTCTCACTCTCTATATCTCTCAATTTATCACCTATTCTAGTTGTTTATACGCTTTCCTAGTACAATCCGTACGACGTTGTTTCTCTGTGATTGGTTCCCTTGAGCCAGATTTTTCAAAATTCAAAACAAAAAAAAAAACCCAGAGCTGATTGGTATCCATAGAGTTTTTAGGGTTCTGAATTGTATGGTTGGATTGAGGCCATCTGTGCCCTCCTTATCTGAATGGTCTAGGTTTTCCCCCTATTTTTTGATTCAGGGGAAACCCTAGAGGCCTTCCTATTTAATCTCAGTGATAGGGTAAATTTAGGGCAGTCATTTTTAGTTTTTCGTTTCCTCTCATTAGCATTTTATTTTTTTCAAAGAAAATACAATTTTCTATAGTAATTTTAGGGAAAAAATAGCTAAAAACATAGGTATTTCTTCAAGATATTCAAGGAAACTTAGGGTCAATCACACCAGGTACAAAAATTCCACTAAAAACCTAAAGAAGGGGTCTAAGGTAGTGAAGATTATCTCAACTTGATAATATATGAGTTTCCTTCCCCAAACTAGGTAAATGACCTACACCCCATCTTATTTTCTTGTTATTTTAATTAAATAACTGAGGTTTCAGTGTGTACTTTTTCTGTTTAAATGTGAGTAATACCATGTTTGTATGGTGTTTAGCTCAGTAGCTTACTGCATAAAGCTCATCTAGATTAAAAATGAGTTTACATATCTGATTTTTTATGACCTGGTGTGACTTTTTTGTTGTTGTTTACTAGTTTATGACTTGATTTGTATTTTAGTCATGAAGGTTAACGCTTAATAGTGGAATTAACAGAAAGGAGCATGCTCTGGTCTAGATTGTTTTCCTTGTTCTTGGCATGATAAAAATTGATGCTCAGTATATTTGATTTGTGCATGTCTATTATTGTTCCTAATATGAAATTTTCATAAACGTTGTGTTATGAATGAAAGGTGGGATCTTTGAGTTTAAATGATCCATTTAGATGTTGAACCAACCTGTAACAATAGGACTAGAAATGGAATAATCCTATTTGATAACCTCATATTAGCTGGTTTGTTGTTTGAGTTCAATCCTTTGATGTTGTTTGTTATCGCTAGTTAATCAAGAACTAGGTGAAATTTGGGCTCTTTGAGATTAAAATTAGAATGCATTAATCATTTTGAGATTCAGTCTTTTGGGGTTCTTTAGGTTTATGTGAAAGACTGGGACTGTTTTAATGACTTTGGTTGCAAATCATTAACCTACTAGGATTTGATAGTTTCCAGTTTGTATCTCAACCACCCTAGTATTGTAATCCTTGGGGATTTGGTGAAACGATACTTGTTGTGATTGAACAGCCATACGATTTGACTAGTCACATATCTTTTAAGATAGACAGGTGGTTCTTTGTAGTTGGTGGATATTCATGATATCTGTTTGATACTTTGTAGTTTGGTATAATGTGGTCTGTTGTAATAAGAGATAAAATATCAGTCCTTTATTCACTTCAGTTTGTTTGTGTTAAAGTAGTATTTACCCTAGTGATCTTATTGGTCCCTCTTACGAAAAGAGATCACTGGAAGGGCACCTGGAAGCCTGCCAATGCTAACGTTAAGGGAGCATGTATGAAGTAGTTGTTGTATTTCATCTTTGAAATGACCATTCTTCTAGTAGGAGAAATTAGGTTGTTTGAAACTGTGTGTCAACAAGTATTAGCCAGGGCAAGGTCTTTATGAATAAGTCGCTTTTTAACTGGTATCAGCCTGAACTTGAAGGTCTTGTTCCCTCTAATTGCTCTTCTAGTGAGTCTGCAATTTCATGAATCAGGATGATTATGATTTGGGAAGAGTAGGACCAGGTAGTCAACATCCAAGGTGCATGTTTATGTGTTATTGACAAGAGCTACTTCATTTTCTTGAGCGCAATATGTGAATGTACTTAGTAGACAGTATTATCTATCATTTCCTAGCATGAAGTTCTTGAGAGCGTCTAAAGAATGGTCAATGAACCTTATATAATTGATTTTGGTCATAATGCGAGTGTGCTAACAGGTCTTGTGAGTAAAAATGGGTGTTTGTGTGTTTAAAGGGTCTTTGGCATGTTCTATAAGAAAGCGTGTCAGGAAGTATAATTTATAGTGTGCAACATCATGTACAAATTTGGTTTGTTGATTCTATTAAATTATTTTTTGGAGTCTTTGGCATCTAAATGGATGAACCTTGAGAAGTGAAGCTGTCCATCTTGGACTTTAACATCCCAATCAACTTTCCCTTTGTGTCTGATTTTATTTGAAGCATGCTAGGAATTATTGGTTTTAGTATCACACCTATTTAAGGTCCGTTAAGATTGATTTTGATTACTAGAAGTTTTGCTATATCTGGTGGTTGGTCTGTGGAGAACAAGACCATGCATAGTTCAGTTAAGGTCAATTACTACTTCTCTGCTCCAAAGGATATGTTTTAATTGTTTGGTAAAGTTGTATGGACAACATGATTGTCTTGGTTATATTATCTATCAGGAAAATATTGTGGAAGTCTTGGTCTGAAAACCTCTGCTTGCTTTCTTCTTTAATTGATTTGAGGAGTCAAAGTTGGTTTATCAAGCGTCTACAAGGACCTAGAATTAGCCTCTCCATGTTAAAAATAGTAAGAGGAAACATGATTTATCTGGCTCTAATGGTATGGATGTGGTGGGTTCATTTGACTGTCACTGTGTGTGGTGTTTTTTGTCCAGGTGAAATAGGTAGTTATGAGGTTTGAAATTAGATTGTGCTAATCTGTTGTGTCTACTACTGCTTGCTGTACCTGAAACCACAATGGCTCCTGTGGTTGTACAATATCAAGAGGAATTATTGGATTGGAACTCCGGGAACTGCTTGTCAGTAGATTTTATTCAATAAGTGTTGAGGAAAGAGAGATGCTTTTATAAGCATGTAGGTCAGAGGAGAGTGACTTGTATCATTTCTATCTCAAGCCTTTTTGCTTCTCCTCTTAACTCCAATCTGAGGTTTTATCAAGATCTAAGTATGATGCTTATGTGCACCAAGATAAGTTGTGATTTGCATCTCTTTTAGTGATATGTGCATCATGAGGTATTCCTATGTCCTATAATCAAGAATTTGATCTCAATAATTTTATTAGTTTCTCCTATATTAAGAGATTTATTAGAAAGATTGAGTTTGATTCTAGTTTAAGTATGGGCAAAACAGATATTATCTTTTTTCTAAAATCTGAGTTGCATCTAGCTGGTATTAGTTGCTCCTGAAGTTTATGAAGTTTGTATGGGATGTAATGGTTGACTTTAACATCTGGCATGAATCAGGTTAGCTTTAATGTAAACTTGTGAATGTTATGGTCTAATAAGATGATAGTTGTCATTGTTGGTATGGTAACTGGTGAACTGGTAGCTCTTAGTAGAAATTTTAGACCTTTTGATTCTAAATTCAATATGCAGATGCATGTTGGGTGCATTGATCCGTGTGTACCTCTTTTTTGTTTTCCTATTTGCTTTCTGTCTAGCCTGAAAGGGTAGTTCCCTATGATTTGTTTGGTGTAATGAGAACAAGGCAGAAACATGATTGATTATTTTGACGAGTAGCTTACAGCTGACCTCTGCATCTTTACTGAAAAGCTTTTGACCTTTTCAAAAATCTTTTCATTGTTAAGATTCTCTAGCTAGGTGCAGTAGGATCCATTTGTTTTGATGTCCTTTGAGTGTTCTTTAAATGATAGAAATCACTTAGAGAATTTTTTTTTTGGTGGAGCCCTGATCAGCATTTATGATTTGTTTTCTCCTAATTCTTATTATATTTAGTCCCCTATGGATTATTTGTGTCCTGTTACTTGAATCAAGGTATGGAATAGACCCTCTTAAGATTAAGACCAGTAGTAACATACCTAAGATTTTAACTAGCATCATCTTATTCTTTGTTGGTCAAAGTTAAAGGCTTTAGACCTCTGTGTTTTCTATATGTTAGCCTAATGGAATAGTGTTTAATTTCTATGCAAGTGTCCTGTACATAAGAAAAAGAACGCCGACACTTTTTTAGTTTCGAATCGAGTTAATCACATCATGTCATTTGAAAAGTTAGCTTTTCTCATGATGTAAAAGAGATTATGCTTGAGGGCTGTTGATTTTTAATTTTTGTAAAAGATATCAATGTGGAAGGACCTTAAGGTCAAGCGGCTGAGTCATATAGTTGCCTCTCCTAGTCTGCCTATCATTAAATATAAAATATCATTATGTTACTTGTTTTCTCCGTTGAGACATAGTTAAGTTATGGATAAATGGGAATCATGAGAACTAAGTTATTAGATTAAATCAGTATGCCATGGTCAATGAAATTGTGAATTGTCTAGGTTTTCTCTATTTTATGTTTAAAGAAAAAGAATTCCTCTGAAATGTCCCGGTTTCTTCACATGATTTTCTAAAATCGATTTAACCTATTTGTTTATTAAACGATAGAAATATGTTAAAAGGTTTTGATTCAAGTCTAAAAATAGAAGTACTAGGGCCTGAATAATGTTGCATTTATTGAAAATAAGCCTACCAGTTCTTATGTGTTTAACCTGGCAAATTTTAATACTCTTTAAGGTTGAGAAAATTCATCAAATGACCTGCTGGTATATTTTACCAAGCGTGAACTGAGTCATTTATTTTCTGGAAATGTGATTTTTTTTTCACATATTAGTAGGTCGAACATTTTGTTAATCTCTTTCTTCTTTTCTCTGCATGAACGCCTCCAACTGTCCGTTTGAACCATTTTCATTTGTGCCCAAATCCCAAGATCGAGTCTTGACCCCATGCCATGTCTTTATGGACTGAAGACATGAGAATAAGCCGAATGATAAATGGGTCCAAAACCCATTGAGGAAAAGCAGCAACTTATTGTTTTTCATTTATGGGCTGAAGGCCCAATTATTTTAGAACTAGGACAGGTACCAAAGAAATTGTGTCAGGTCCGTGTCTCTCCCAGGCGTATAGATAGGAGAACCGGGTCCAAGTAAATTGGATCGATTCCAAGTCAAGATTCAATCCCTATCCCCTTATTTTAATGCTAATTGCGACCTTTCTACCTTTTTAGAAGTAAAGTTCAAAACCTAGTCTAAAATCCCTAAAGCCACCTCATTTGTTTTATTAAAATATTTTAGAGTTAGATTTTTAAAAATCACAAATGTTTTCATAAGTTAAACAAATATTTCCAGAAGTAACAAAAAATTAGTTTTGAAATGAAAGGATAACCGCAAGTTAGCGGACTTTCCAAGTGCCTTAAAAACTTTCTTGGAAGTTAATAAAAACTCTTAGTTAAAAAAAATGATAAATTCAAGAATTTATCATGTTTTAAGTTCTTTAAGAATTTTTTTAAAACGTTTTCTTGCTTCTCCATAAAACTCAAGTAGCAACTCTTTTACTTATTTGAAAGAAAAATCGATAAAATAGAGATGACAACTCTACGGGCGATTTAGATTTAGGTTTTAACCATTGTTTTCAAAACTAACTTGTTTTATTATATAGGAATTTGATAAAAAATCACCTGTAGTTTCCACTCCAAATAGTCTAATTGAAACATGAGTCAAATCAAAACCCTCTTTAGTCAAATAAGATAGAGAAAAAACCAATCATACTATTTTAGGCATATTAACCTAAAAGTCCTAATACTTGTAAGGTATCAGGTCCATTAGTAGCCCACATTACGGTGTTAAAGGGTTACTTAATCCGTTAACATTGCATCTAACTATGTGCTTGTATGAAAGGACGTATGTGATATAACTAGATTATTGACCTGGAGGGGGGGGGGAGGGGGGAGCTAACCTATTATTTGTTTTGTAGGATGTTAAATTTCTTGATGTTAAAAATGGTATTGGAATCACTAGATAATCTTAAGAGTGTGGTATAGGAATTTGATCATCATTAGAAAATACAGGTTACTTCACATTTCTATCGCCTCTCAACTATTTTGGAAATGAAGGTGTTGCATAGTCAAATTGAGATCCTCATTAGGTATTGGGATAATGAATGAATGATCTTTCATTTTGGGTACAAGGAAATTACACCAACCTTGGAAGATATCAGAGATTGCATCAATTCCCTGGATTCCCTCCACGAGAGAATGCACGAGCCTCAAAATATGGCCTTAATTCCCAAACAACCTACTTCGGAAGATGTTTCACGAATTCTGAGGCTGTGATCTGGTAAATGCATTATGGGCAAGGGAGTTAGTATAACTTTTGATAATATTTACCACCGTTATGGATAAAGAGCAGGGTATAACAACTATCCACTTGACTTTACTATGTGGAAATATTGGTATGAGACTCAACTGATGGCTTTTATGGTTGCTCTGTTAAGGACTTTAGTCTTCCCTCTAAACGAGAATGAAACCATCAGTTTCAGGGTTCTCACGTTCATGGACATCATATTCAAAACAAGAGGTGTTACTCTAGATCGTTCAATTTTTACCACGATCCTGTTTGACATTTACAGGGCTCTCGGATGATGCAAGATTGGACACCCTTTCTTTCAAGGATATAAATTATTTTTGCAATGGTGGTTCCTCACTCATTTAAAAAAATATAAATATAAACCCAAGTGATAAAGATATCGATGAAACAAATCCGTTCAATGATTTATCTGGCAGGCTCTATTGGAGAAACAATGATAAGAGATGGTTCAAAGGAGAATGGGCCAGGATACTTTTTGAATTGGGAGACAACAAAATTCAGTATACCATTCTTGCCTTTGCCAGGAGTTGGGGGGGTCAACCATATAACCCTCAAAGGGTTTTGATACATCTTTGAAGAACCTAAACCATACCCACAAAGGTTTCATGAACTGTTATATATTCGACTACGATGAGGATACCCAATTAAAAAGTAAAAGGAAATGTTAAATTATTGGAAAACATGTCTAAGGTTTGGAACATAAAACCTAGTAAAAGATACCTTCAATGCAAAATGTGTCGATGAATACAAAATATGCTAATTAGGGACATACAAGGCATAACCATTTCCATGCCAAGGGTTAATGACGGCTCCAAAAACTACGAACAGATCTGAATGCTACAAGAGGAAGTACAAAGTATGTCGTTAAAACAAGAGAAAGACCATCGCACCATTGCCTCATTAACACAGGAAAACAAGTCATTGCGGTTTGAAATGGAGAAGCTTAGGCAAGCAATAAAGAAGCAGTGAAATTTAGTCAAGGACCATAATAACGATATCCAATGGTTCATTCTTATCCAACACAACCTATCCAATTAAGATCGCCTCAAGAATTTCATTAAAAGATTTAAAAGGCAGGGTTCGAGGAGGATCATCATCAAGGCATTAATAGACGTCGCCTTTTCGCGAGTCACTTTATGTTTAATTTTAACCCCTGCGTGGGCCCTCTTTAGCCCTTTATTTTCAAATGCACCCCCATCTTTCAACTTGTATCCTATTTTTGGGAAAGCTTTGAGTATTATATATACATTTTTGGGGGCAATAACCTAGTGCAAATATAACACATACGTCCTTCAAACGCTTTAGGCCTACCATTTGCTCAAAAGGTCACCTAATAGGATGTGATTTATTATCCTTATGTGTTATAAATTGCTTTATGTGCTACGTGCTATGTTTTTATTGAATTAGTCCTTTCATGTTTACCAATTAACTATCACAAAGTTTGATCAAGTGTCCCCGGTATTACTAGACCCCCCTTTCGTAAAATACGCCTTCTTTTTCTAATCCTTTGTTCCCTATTAGGATTGAACATGGATCACTGAGTCTTGTAACAAAATAAAGTGGAATTGGATAGGGGATGTCCTAAGTCGACCAAAGGGCAGAAGAGATCAGACGGAGAGAAGATGTGCTGAATGTGCTTAAGGTTAAACTAGCTAAAAAATGGCTACCTCTAAGGAGGAAATGGACCTCCTTGATTTTAGGATGATGAAGGCCCATTAGAGGGTCATGCAGGCCAAAGAGGAATCTAAGAGGAAAGCATTGAAGATGATTTGAGATTTAAGTGATGCTGACTCAGTGGCGGAGAATATCGAACTACTCCTGCCACCTACATTTGTTAGCCGCTAGGCTCGAATTAGGAAGATCGGCTATGTTCCCACACGGGTCAACTCAAGAGGAGAGTATATCATTCTGAATGCATATTCCTTTGGGAAGGGGGTGAGGGGAATCTCCTATACCAATATATTTTCCGCATTAAATGAACGCGGGATGCTTTGCCCAAGCCTTGCGGAAGAGCCATTCTGTCCTCAACAAGACAACAAGAAAAATCGTCATTTA
>JBDJHY010265455.1:0-10441 GCA_039654485.1 Withania somnifera
TTAGACAAGTTATATATTTTGAAATATGATTTTATTTTCACTGACCAAATTTGATAATTTTTGACAGTGAAATTTTCGGGCATTTAAAGAGAGACATTGCTGCCACTTTTTCAAATAGGTTGAAAATAACCTGTGCAAAACACGAGTTGAAAATAGTCCAAAAAGGTTAAAATGGTAGCCCTGACGAGTTAAAAATGGTAGCTCTTATGGGTTTAAATGGTATGGTAGCTTGTTGAAAGAACTCAAAGATCCCCTAAGATCAATGAGACTTTGATTTTAAATTTTTTTTTGGGGAAACAAAAAAGGGTTAAAATAACCCTCAATGGATTGAAATGATTTTCAATGATTATATTAAGCATTTTAAGGTTTTAAATAGCCAAATTGAAAACATAATGTGCATAACATTAATTCAAAAGAAAGGCTAAATAATCTCAACAACCTAACTTAAAATTTTAAAATTCAAATCATCCTAACCTAAGATTTTCAACTTATTTTGCTAACAAGAAAATTACTACAGTAACTTAAAATAATATTTCAACAGTTTCGTTTGCACCACTCATCATATTTGAGACTTAGGTGAAATTGAAACTAATTATGTCTTGATTTTATAAACTAACCAATATTATTGATCATCTATTTCTAGTAGGGATGAAAAGTAACGTGATACTACGAAGAGAGTATAATAAATAAGTAAAATGTGGGAGTGAGAGCCTAAATTTTAGTAATTAACCATGCGTTTGGATATAATATTTATTATGGAATGCTAATTTAGAAGAAGTATACAACAACAAGAAGTATAATATTTTTGGAAAATTTTCTCTGTCTTTTCATTACCAATACAATGCCTTTATATACAAGAGAATAACCACTTTTACTGCTAACCTTAAACTACTAGGAGCCTATAAGTATCACATATATAGATTACCATGATACATAATCACCATATTTATATTTAATACCCCTTAAATTGGTTCACTTGCAAAGTAAGTGCTCATATTGACATGTGCTACATGCCTTTATAAAGATATCAGTTAACTGCTCATGTGTTGGAACATAACTCAGAGATATACTAGTGAATCGCAACTCATGATGATTTGTCATGAAAAAATGATTTTCAGGCAATAGATAGTTAACATTTTAGAGAAGTAGAATAAAATTGTGTGTCGTATTAATAATCCTTTAATAGAGTATATATACAAAGAAAAAAAAATAGATTATGCTAAGATAACTCCTCAGAAATAAGAGCAGTTAAACATACATTAACAATCTAAAAAAATTGAAATCCTAATTTACAGCTAACGTTGAGAAGCACATCCACTGTTTCACCCCTCTTCAACTTAGGTGGTGAAGAGACAACACGTAACTTGGGAAGTATGCGTTGGAAGGCATTCTTGGACAATAGTTTGGTGAGCAAATTTGTAATTTGATCAGTGGGGTGATTGTGTGATACTTGAACTAAGCCATTCTGTACCAGGTTACCAACAAAGTGAAGATCAACTCGAGGTGCTTCATTTTTATGATGTAGCGGGTTTTCAGCAATATAGGTGACCCCAAGATTATCACAAAGTATTGTAGGAGAAGAAGAGAGTGGAACATGAATATCCTTGAGCAAGTAAATGATCCATTTTATCTTTGATCAAGTAGAAGCTACCGGTGGAGGAGAGAGAGACAATAGGTTTATTACAAGAACTCCAAGAAATAAGCATGTACCTAGATAAACAATGTAACATGAGATTGAGCAACGATCATTATTATCACTTGCCCAAGCTGCATCATCCATAAGCATAAAGAGTGGTGGATTGCTATAGGTAAATTTGAATACCATATTGAGATATTTTTTTAAAGATACTGAAGGAGACATTTAACTACCTTCTAGTGAACCACTGAGGGCGAGGTATTGAACTAAATAAACTTGTTTACCAAATATGTGATGTCAGGATGGGTAACGAAAGACATTGAAGCTTACCAAGTATTGCTTTATTGCAGCAACAAGAATTACAGTAAGTAAACTTATCTTTTGAAGATATAAAATATAAGAAATATTTAAAATGGAAAATAAAATTCAAGAATAGAGGTGGTCTAATCTTCGATGCCACAGATTTGAGGAAGTTCCAACAAAGGTGTCAGACCCCCAAAACCGGACGTGACAACACCTACCTCCCAATCACGATAGGTTAGTCGAATAACAATAAATCAGGTAAGAGCGAAATTTAAACAAATAAAACATCTAAATGTGGAAGTCATAGCGGTAGAATAGATATATAAGTATACCCCAAGGACATGTGTCACCGTTCACAAACCTCTATAGAATATAAATATAAGAAGTTTGAATATCCATACAGAGTCTTTACAAATTAAAGACACTATAAAATAAACTAGAATGAGGAAATCCGTGACAAATGAAGAAAGAGACCAACTACCTCTAGATCCTCAATATCTACCTGGACCGAAGAAAGAAGAGAAAAACACTAAGTTCGAGGCACGATACTGTACAATGTGTAGAAAAGCAAGAAATGAGTACAAGAACAACAATACTCAACAACATCCTTGGATGGATAACTATAAAAAAAACAAAAGCCCCTAATCTCCTAACCGATCCTTTAATTATACTGCAACCTGCAATAAATATACTCAACAACCCAGCAACAGTTTATATAGATACAACAAATATGAATAAATCTCCAATTTTACAAATTATATATTAGAAATAAAGTATCACGGAAGTCAAGTTTAACAATAACCCAAGTCATTAACAGGGATATCAAGCCCAAAAGAACTCAATATAGATGGTATTTCCCGATTCATCGACAGTATCCAACATCAATTATCATATTCAGGTATCTTTTCAGGAGTTCGGCTATACATTTTATCTATATAAACACCTGGTCAGGAACTCGGTTATGTCATTTCAATAACATAGGCACCCGGTCATAGCCTAGGCTATGCCTTGTTCACAATATAATGCTATCATCATGATATAGACACCCAGTCAGAGCCTCGACTGTGTCTTTACCATAATCTCAATCAAGACACTATGTCCAACCAACAAACAATATCAACAAGTAAGATCATCTCATCAAGACATAGTTCAAGGTTCACATCAAGTTTCATCAATGAGTAATCATCACATACCAACCATAGTAAGTATCACAAGTTGATATTTTAATTTAATAACATAAAGCGCCCTTTGGGCAATTTCAACCAAGTATAGACTTTTTATTCCATTTTAACCTCCCGGCCATCAATATTTTCGATATCAAGGTTGCCATTTAATTATAGTGGACATTTTTATTAACAAGTATACAATTAGGTCTCAATTCTTGTTCAATTCATCATTTCCAACATGGTCCGAACAAACAATTTACAATATAACTCAAGAAAAATCATAATTCAACAAATTCACCAAGTATGCATATTACTCCCACTTGTTCATTTTAAACCCAACATGATAGATAATACTAATTCTTGAAAGTACCCATTTTATCCGAAGCCACAAGATAATTAACAAACTTTTTGTTAACAATTTATAAAAAGCCATATAAACCTCAACTTGGTTTAATTTCGAAGAACTGAGCTACTCAAGTGCTTTCCCCTTTCGATTAGCCTCCAACCGAGCAATGTCTAGATACCCAAGAAGGAAATACTTATTAATCAACACCAAATTTTAAATAATCAAGGTATATGCAAAAATTGACCCTAAGTCCACGGGGTAAAGACCAAAAGTTGAATGTAAAATAATATCACCCATCACTATAGACGTTAAATATTAAGTTTCATAAAAAAACCACTCTATTTCGTTGCGAATATCTCAAGTTTTAACCAATTTTTGTGTTCTACGCTTAACTCACTATTTTGGACTTTAAAACCATGAAATTATTGATGGAAATCATGCTAAAGTAGTGGGGAATCGATGCAATATTGATTAGGGACCCAAGTGATTATCTTAAAAAATCTTGCTCTACTTGGCCAAAATAAGTGTTTTGAATCATGATTTTGCATGTAAATGAAAAAACTTTGTGAAATTCTGTTTAAAAGTCCCCAGGTGCACTGCCCAACCCTTCATCACATTCGAGAATGCATCTCCGTGGGCTAAACCTCGCGAACACGATGCTTTGACAGCCAACCTTCCATGAACACGGCCAATGCTCGCAATTGTGAAGGTCAACTGGGGGACCAACACAACAGTAGACAACAATTCAACAACAAACACGGCAACTCCAAATAGACCCTTGGGATTCGTTCGAAATTTCATAACGATAAACCATATATGAAACCATACTACATTTGATATTCTAGACTCAACGGAGCCATCAAATTATATGTACAAGATTTTCTTGACCCGATAAATGTTAAGGCCCCATTTTAAACTAAAATACCAAAATGCCCCTGGGCTAACAAAAAATATAAAAGACCTTATTTTAGACTAAATTCCACCTCTCGAGTTCAACAGAACCATTGGATTTCCGATTCAAGAACTCTAAGCTTGAGTATTGATCCAAGTCAACCATTTCCTTTCCCCTCTAGAATCTCAAAAGGGCCACTGAAACAAGGAATCAACTTCCACTTCTTCCCAAACCCCATCACACCCTTCATAGGTGACACCTTTAAACATATTCTATCACCCTCCATGAAATTTAAAGTCCTAACCCTCTTATCGGTATAACTCTTCTGCCTACTCTGCGCAGAAAGTAATTGGTCTGGATTAATCTAACTCTATCCATGGAGTCTCACAACAAATATGTACTCCACTCTCTCTCCTAAAAAGTGTTGAACCAACCAATTGTATATCTATAACTCCTAACATATAATGCCTCAAAAGGCTCCATTTGAATGCTAAAATGGTAATTGTTGTTATTGGCAAACTCTACGAGCGGTAAGAATCAGTCCCGACAACCATCAAGGCCAATAACACAATCTCGCAAAATGTCCTCAAGAACCTATATAGTACACTTAGACTGACCATCGGTCTGAGGATGGAAGGCTATGCTCATATCAAGATGAGTACTTTACTCATGCTGCATAGTACTCCAAAAGTGTGAAGAAAACTGAGTACCTCGATCCGATATGGTAGAAATGGGACCATGCAACCGTAATAAATGACTCATGTAAATCACTGCCAACTCCTGAGCACTAAATCTCACCTTCACTACTGTTAAATGAGAAGACTTGGTCAAACGATCAACAACCACCCAAATGGAATCATAACTACCTGAAGTAGTAGTCAACCCAACAATGAAATCCATGGAAATACTCTCCCTCTTCCACTGGGGTATAGTCATTCTCTAACTCAAGCCGCGATACATCTTTGTCGCCCCTGGATGAATGGAATATTTAGAACTATTGGTCTCCTCTAATATCAATCTCACCAACCCACCGGAATCAAGGACACAAATCCTATCCCTAATCCTTAAAATACCCTCAGAATCCAACTTTGTTGCCATGGCCTTCCCTCGCTGCACCTTATTATAAATGATACTCAACTTAGCATCATCAAACTGAGTTGCACAAATCTTCTCTTTCAATGAAGAACGGGCCTCCACACATGCAAGCACACGATCGTCATTCAAAATCTTCAATCTAACCAAACTGTTAGCTAGACTCTGAATATCTCTAGCCAAAGGTCACTTATCATCCCTAATACAAGACAAACTACCCACACTTGAGGACTTACTACTAAGGGAATCCTCCACCACAGTGGCCTTGCCCGGGTGATACAAGATAGTGATGTCATAATACTTAAGCAACTCTAATCATATCGCTGACTCAAGTTAAAGTCCTTATGACTTAAAATATACTAAAGATTCCTATGATCGATGAGAACCTCACAATGAAATCCCTACAGGTAATGTCTCCACAACTTCAACACAAACACCATCGCAGCCAACTAAGTCATGAGTAGGGTAGTTTTTCTCATGCACCTTCAACTACCTCGATGCATAGGCCACTACCTTACCTTCTTGCATTAAAATACTCCACCCAAACAAACTCTAGAAGCATCATAATATATAGTGAAGCCTTTACCCTCATGGGAATGTTAACTGTTGTTATGGGCAAGCTCTCCGAGCGGTAATAATCGATACCAACTACCAACAGAGTCAATAACACAAGCTCACGACATGTCCTTAAGCAACTGTATAGTATGCTCAGACTGACCATCGGTTTGAGGATGGAAGGATGGTCTCATATCAAGCTGAGTACCCATCTCACGTATTATAGTATTCTAAAAATGTGAAGTAAATTGAGTACCAGAATCCAATATGATGTAAATCGGGGTACCATGCAACCGAACTATCTAACTAATGTAAATCTCTGCCAACTCCTGGGCACTGTATCTGACCTTCACTGAAATGAAGTGAGTAGACTTGTTCAAACAATCAACAACCACCCAAATGGAATCATAACCATACAAATTAGTAGGCAACCTAATGATGAAATCCATAGATATACGCCCCATCTTCTACTGGAGTATAAGCATCCTCTAAGACATACTTCCAGGCCTCAGGTACTCAAACTTCACCCGCTGGAAGTTCAAGCACCTAGCAACAAAGTCTTTGATATACTTCCTCATACCACAATACCAATAATGCTGACTCAGGTCTTGATACATCTTCGTCTCCCCTGGATGAATGTTATATCTATAAATGTGGTCCTCCACTAAGATCAACCTCACTAAAACACCGGACTTAGGGATGCAAATCTTGCCCCTAATTATTAATATACCCTCAGAATCCAACTTGGATGTCTTGGCCTCCCTTCACAGTACCTCCTTATAAATGATCCTCAACTTAGCATCATTAAACTGAGTGGCAAAACGATGATCTATTAATGAAGAATGACCCTTTACATATGCAAGAACATTGCCATCAACCAAAATATACAACCTAACCAAGATTTTGTCTAGACCTTGAACATTTTTAGACAAAGGTCGCTAATCATCTCGAATACAAGACAAACTACCCATGCTTGAGGACTTCCTACTAAAGGCATCCGCCAGCATATTGGCCCCGGTTGATACAAGCTAGTTATGTCATATTCCTTAAGAAACCATAACCTACACCACTTACTCAAGTTAAGATCCTTATGAATGAAAATGTACTAAAGACTCCAATGATCGGTGAACACCTCGCAATGCACTCCATACAGGTAATGTCTCCACAACTTTAATACAAATACCACTGCAGCCAACTCTAAATCACATGTAGGACAATTTTTCTCATGTACCTTTAACTTCCTCTAAGAATAGGCAACTACCTTACCCTCATATATCACCAATCCACACAATCCAACCCTAAAAGCACCACAATATAGGTGAAGCCTTTACCCTGCATGAGAAAAGTAAGAATAGTAGCTGATGTCAACAATGATTTGAGATTTTGAAAGCTCTCCTTGCACTCATCAAACCATAAAAAAGGGACATTCTTCTGAGTCAGTCTAGTCAATGAAGCAGCAATAGAAGAAAAGCCCTGCACAAACCTCCTATAGTACCTAGCCAAGCCAATAAAACTCCGAATCTCAGTCAGTGAAGTAGGTCTCACCCAATCACACTGTGCTGTAACCTTTGATGGATCGACCATAATACCCTCCTTAGATACCACGTGCCCCAAGAATTCCACTGAACTCAATCAAAACTCACACTTTGAGAATTTAGCATACAAATTCTCATCCCATAATCTCTGAAGTACTATCCTCAAGTACTTAACATGATCGGCCTCTGTTTTGGAATAAACTAAGATATCACCAATGAGCACAAACATAAAAGAATCCAAATACGATCGAAATATACCATTCATCAACTCCATAAATGCGGTTGGGGCATTAGTAAGCCCAAAATACATCACTAAAAGCTTATAATGGCCATATCTCTTTTGAAAAGCCGTCTTCAAAATATTTGAAGATCGAATCCTCAACTGATGGTATTCGAACCTCAAGTCAATCTTAGAGAAGAAGGCGCTCATGGTTAAATAAATCATCAATGCAAGGAAAGGAATACTTGTTCTTCACGATCACTTTATTTAATTGTCTATAGTCAATACATATATGCATAAAACCATAATTCTTCTTCACAAACAAGACTGGTGCACCTCATGGTGACACACTATGAAAAACAAACCCTTTGATAAAAAAGTCCTGCAACTGCTCCTTCAACTCCTTTAACTCAGTATGAGGCATACGGTAAAGAGGAATAGAGATGGATTTGCTGCTCGACTCCAAATTAATACCAAAAGCAATATCCCTATCAGGAGGGACACTAGGAAGGTACATCAAGAACATATCAACAAACTCCCTAACCACTAAGATAAACTCTAACAAAAGGGAATCAACATTATCATATCACACACAGTCCAATTAAGACATGCACCCCTTCCCAATCAACATTCGAGCCTAAATAAAAGAGATAACTCTACAGGATATGACCTACATCTAACCTTTCACTCAACCCTTGAGATCCAGGTGTGCATAAAGTAACAGTCTTGGTATGTCAATATAAAACAACATGATAAGAAGTAAGCCAATCTATAGCCAAAATGACATTAAAATATGCCATGTACAGCAAGATCATGTCTACCCAAGTCTCATACCCCGACAAGACTAAAAGGTGAGACTGGTACATCTTATCTACCCCTAAGGACTTAGCCATAGGAGTAGACACATGAAGAGGTATAGGCAATGCATCAGATAACATATCAAAACCACCAGCAAAATATGCAGATACATAGGAATGATTAGACTCCATATCAAACAACACTGAAGCAGGCGTAAAGTAAATTAGGATGATACATGTAATCATAACATCGAGAGACTCAGCCTCAAGTCTCCTGAGAAAAGCATAACACTGCGTGTGCCCACCCCTAGGATGAATTAGAGCATGAAATTAACCTTTTTCAGCACCCCTGTCACTCAGTGCACCTCTCTCTACCTGTCCACCTTGTCTACCTCTACCCGCAGGCGTCGGTGCTCTAGCTGGAGCATGCGAGGCCTGAGAAGCCTAATGAGACTCAATATATATGAACCGAGGATAGAAAATCTACCTATGACCAAGCTTATAATAATTAAAATAACCATCTTGAGCTGTAGGATGATATTATGAACTCTAGAACCTCGAATGAACACCTTGGCCTGAACCCCTTTGACAAGACTTATAATAACTTAGTGCTACACTGGATACACTTTATAATGACTGACTAGCACCTGAGGTGTGTATAGATTCTTGGAATGGTCTCCGATGATAAAAGTGACCACTGTGATAAAGGAAACCCTTACCTCTAGATGAGGTACCAAAAAACTGACCATAAGAATATGAATTCTTGACCATGCTATCACTCGTCTGACCTCTACGCAACTGCTCAAACCTTCTCGCTACCTCAATTACACTGTGCAAAGTAACCTCTGACAGATGTGAAGCTGTGAATAATAAAGTCTAAAGATACATGCTTAACCCCTCATAAATCTTACTATCTTCTCATGCTCTTCTAGTAAGATAGAGAAAACATGTCTAGACAGATCATAGAAGAGAGATATAAACTTATCAACTATTATGACCTCTTAAACCTCTTATACCACTACTGCTTATCTGACATCTCAACAACAACCATACCTGTAACTCCGACCCTTGGTATCTGAGGCTCATAAACCCTATATGCTATAAGTGGCTGCCCTACCTGAACTTGAAATATGGGCCACTGGCCTGCTGGAACTTGAATCTTGGGTGTCTGGCCCACCTTTACTGGAAGCACTGGTGGATGTTCCACTGGCTTATAAATTATTAGAATAGCTCTCTGCCCTTAACCTTATCTAAGAAACCTGCGATGTACCACGTGCTATGCTATCTAGAATGCCAAGCACTATAAAAAAGGTATCCTGTAATAGAGGGGCATCAATATACTCTTGAGGTACCTTCTCTTCAGCCCTATCCATATCTATCTCAAGTAAATCTACTCTAGCTTGACCCCTAGATGGGGCTACCTCTCTAGCCCTTCTTCGGGCTCCACCTCAGCTCCTAACTCTGCCCGTAACCTTGGTAGATTGATTAAGCACATACTGATCATCCCTGTCAATAGTAGGCCTTGGCCTTATGATCTTTCAAATAAAACACGTATATAGTCAGTACATGTGAATCAACCATGCTAGATAGAAGTGATAGAATGAAGAGATGTTTCTTAGAATTCTGAAGCCTCTCGAGGATAAGTACGGATATCTGCATCGATCTGCAGGACTCTTCTAAAGTTGTATTATGAATAGTGAGACCTACAAACTAAGGTCTATGATACCACACAGTCACGCCTCGAAAACTGAATGTGATGGAACCTACCTCCCCAATCTTGATAGGTCATCCAAGTAACATTAAATTAAGTAAAAAGAGAATTTAAACTAATTAAACATTTAAATGCAGAAGTTATAACGGCAAAGTAGATATATAAGTATACCTCAAGGACAAGTGTCA
>JBDJHY010265465.1:0-10441 GCA_039654485.1 Withania somnifera
TCCTTGGCACCGGGACTTAATCATATACATGTTTTTATTACTAAATGCTGGCACTTGAGACCGTCTTCTATACGACAATGAGTACAGTTCTAGGACTTTAGACCGTCTCTGATATGGCAGTGAGTACAGCTTTTGATACAGAGGTTGATGATGACATTGTGGACCATAGGTGATACTACCAGATTGATGATTTCGGATTATAATTGGTGAAGGATCGCCTTAGTTATGATTTTTGGTATGTGATGCCGGGTTCTAGTTCTTACCTGGGGATGTGAGGTTCCTCTGACGATCATGTGTTTGTTACTTTTCTCGCACTTTTTTTCTTTAGTGTACCCCTGGCTAATAATGGTAATGCCTCAGGGTGAGCGTGATTGTTTGTAACGCACCGAGAATTTATTAGTTTTAATTTATTTTTATTTAAATGCTTATATGTTATTACTAATCTTTTGTGGTTTCTTCTGATGTGTGAATTAGTGCTTATTACTGTTGTTCTTTCTTTTATCCCTTTTATTGAGGTTACCGGTATACCGACCACATTTGATCTTTATCTTTCTTAATTCCTATCTATTTAATATATTTTTACATATGTTGCTGGAAGGATGCCGGGTACAATCTATTCCATTACTGGTGGTCCTGTTATGTGATTAGCTAGCAGTATCTGTCTATATGGCATTTGATTTATATTGAGCTGCTAGTTTCTGTTATGTCCTATTTGCTTCTATGACTACTTTCTTTGTTATTCCATTATTTACTGCAATTAGTTTTGTTGTGTGCACAGTGGGCCTTGAAACCTACTGAGTACAGGTTGCTTCGACGAGTTGTACTCATACTACACTTGCACTTGTGCAAATTCGAGTACAGGTCCTCGATCGTGATTCAGTTTGCTGATCGTTCATTTCTCCTCAGATCAGAGTTTCAGGGTGAGCTTGGCGTGTAGCTTGATCCTGTTTCTCTTCAGCTTCATATTTTGATTATCTCCATTGTATTTCAGAGACTTTTGGATATTGTATACTTTCTATCCTTGTTGATATATACTAGTTGTTTGTTTGAAATTGACATTGACATCGGGTCTTGGGTGTATTCCGCAATTCTTAATTATTTTTGCTATTTCTATTCTGAGTCTTCTGTATTAATTATAGTAGTCCTCCGCTTTGGCTACGGACTACGGGGGTTGGTTCTCCTACTAGTTGTATAGTAGGTGCCATCATGATCCGAGAAATCAGGTCATGACAATTTCATATCCTATTTTCTTAAGGGTGCCTCCAGTCCGTAGTGGCGGACATTCTGAGATTTTAGACCATCAGGGTAAGCTATGCCTACTTGGGGGTAGTTCAGATAGGCCTTTCTAGCTCAATATGTGCCTTAGAGTATCCGTGGGACTGAGACAAACCTCAATGATAGTTCTGGAGTATAAGGCCTTCTTTATTGAGTTATCCAGACATGCTGGAGATCATATATATTTTTAGGAGGAGCAGATTCACCTTTTTACTCGGTGTCTGAGGCTTTATTTGTAGGGTCATGTTGAGTTACTTATGATGTTGTCGAAGTCATTTTTTGATGCTTCCGACCATGCTCTCCATATGTAGATATTGACTCTCAAGCCCACGGGGGTAGCGAGAAGAGGTAGCGCCAGCAGGGTAGGTTTTTAGGGTCCAGGATAGAGGATCACGGGTTCTACCAAAGATTTAATCTGGGCCTACTGCATAAGGCCTCATGTAGCTGGAAGAGAAGTCAGGACGTCATGGGCCCAGTTTTAGGTTCACGATGTTTTATCTTGGGGGTCATGTGGCAATCCCATGACCGGTGATGCTTGTTACAAGTATGGAGCTTGAGGTCATTATACCAGAGATTGCCTTCAGTGTAGGGCTTCTCAAGCCGAAGTGCTACCTGTTCAGCCATTTTAGTTGGTGCCACCAGTCAAAGGTGGGCCACCAACCTTTCAATAAGCTAGAGGTATAGACCGTGTGGCAAAAAGTAGAGGAAGGGAGGCCATTACCTCTGATGCAGTTGCTACTATTATTTTATCTATATTTGGGTATTTTGCACTAACTTTATTCAATTTGGGTTCCATTGTCTCCTTTATTTTTGTTTATTTGCTTATAGATAGGGTATTGATAGCAAGTGGTTTCCTATACCCTTAAGTGTATCTACCCCTATGGGTGCAACCCTTAAGGTGGATCGAGTATATAGGTCATTTCATGTGACTATTCTGGGTCATGACATATGTGTTGATTTTATTA
Organism: Withania somnifera; assembly: GCA_039654485.1. NCBI lineage: Eukaryota > Viridiplantae > Streptophyta > Magnoliopsida > Solanales > Solanaceae > Withania > Withania somnifera. The sequence goes on from JBDJHY010265465.1 coordinate 2,241, forward strand.
AGCTAGCTGTGTTGTATTTTAATGTGATTCTAGGCATGGACTGGTTATCCTCTTATTGTGCGGTGCTAGATTATTACGCCAAGACTGTGACATTATCTATGCCTGGTGTACCACATTTAGTCTTGCATGGTCCCACTAGCTGTTTGGTGATTTGGGTTATTTCTTATTGGCTAGCCGGTAACCTTATCCGATTGTTATGCTTATTCGGCCTTTGTTAGAGATATCATTGTTGAGTCCCTTCCCCTGAGACTATGTTGATTGTTTGGGTGTTTTTGATGTCTTCCCTACCGATTTTCCTAGCCTTCCACCTGAGTAGGATATAGACTTTGACATCTAGGTTGAGCTAGGCACCAGGCCTATTTCTATCCCTCCGTACAGTATGGCACCAATCGAGCTTCATGAGTTGAGTGTCCAACTGTAGGACTTGCTAAATAAGGGTTTTATCTATCTTAGTGCATCGTTGTAGGGTGCTCCAGTATTGTTTGTTAAGAAGAAGGATGGGTCCTTGTGGATATGTATTGATTATAGGCAGCTGAACAAGGTGACTATTAAGAATAACCATTCCTTGTCTTGCATTGATGACTTGTTTGATTAGCTTTAAGGAGCCACAGTATTTTCTAAGATTAATCTGAGATTTGGTTACCACCAGTTGAGGGTTCAGGCTGAGGATGTCCCGAAGATAGCTTTTCAGACAAGGTATGGGCATTACAAGTTTTTGGTGATGTCATTTGGGCTGAATGATGCCCCTGCAACATTCATGGATCTAATGACTTGGGTTTTTGGGCCTTATTTGGATTTCTTTATGATTGCCTTTATCGATGGTATACTAGTTTACTCGTAGAGTTGAGTTAAGCATGAGGACTACCTGAGGATCTTGTTGCAGACTTTGAGGGCTGAGCGACTGTACGTTAAGTTCTCAAAGTGTGATTTTTTGGTTTGATTTCATTTCATTTCTAGGTCATGTGGTATTAGGCGTCGACATCAGTGTTGATCCGGCTAAGGTTGCAGCAGTGTGTGATCATCCTTGACCTACATTCGATAATGAGATTCGTAGCTTCTTGGAGTTAGCCTAGTATTATTTTTTTTCTATTTAGAGTTTCTCATCTATTTTAGTCCCATTTACTAGACTGACATGGAATGATGTTCCCTTCCAATGGCCAGCTGAATGTGAGGCCTGCTTTTTGAAGCTAAAGGAGTTGCTGACCACCATTCCGGTTCTTGTTCTACCCATTGAGAGCCAACTATTTATAGTTTAGTGTGATGCTTGGGGTGTTGGTTTGGATTGTGTTCTGATGCAGTAGAGCTGTTTCATTGAAGATTCTTCGAGACAGCTAATGGATCATGAGCACAACTACCCCACCCATGATTTGGAGCTAGCAGTGGTAGTTTTTGCTCTTAAGATCTGTAGGCATTACCTATATGGGGTCCAATGTGGGGTATTCAATCACTGCAGCTTGCAGTACGTACTAAGTCAGAAGGAGCTTAACTTAAGGCAACGGAGGTAGGTTGAGCTCCTGAAGGACTATGAATTGACTATTCTCTATCATTCAGGCAAGGCTAATGTAGTTGTCGATGCATTGAGATGGAAGGCAGTGAGTATGGGTAGTCTAGCTATGGTGGCTGCTTCTGCGAGACTACTACTTAGGATGTGTAGTTCTTGACCAGTATGACGGTTAGGTTGGATCTTTCAGCGCTAGAGCGAGTCATTACTTGTATTAAGCCCAAGTCATCTTTGATTGGCCAAATTCGACAATGCCAGTATGAGGACCCACGCCTGGTTTAGTTGAGGGAGAGGGTCCTATCAAGTGATTTTGATTGGGCTAGTGTAGACGTTGATGGCGTATTATGGGTTCATGGCTGCCTTGTTGTTTTGAGGGTTGGTTATCTGATTTAGACCTTGCTGCATGAGGCCCACTGCTCCAGGTACTCTATCCATCTGAGATTTTGAGGATGTATCATGATTTAAGTATAACTTTTAATTCGCAAATAGATAGGTAGTCCGAGAGGATAATTCAGGTACTTTAGTACATGTTGTGTGCCTGCATTTTTTATTTTAGGGGTATTTGGGATAGACACTTAGCCTTGGCAGAATTTTTGTATAATAACAGCTATCACTCTACTATTCGGATTTCACCATTTAAGGCCTTGTATGGCAGCCGTTGCAGATAGCCATTGGTTGGGTTAGTGGTAGTGAGGTTTGGCTTATGAGTTCTGATTGGCTCTGTGATACTACAAATCATGTCATACTTATTCAGGATAGGCTGCAGGTAGCCCAAAGTAGGCAGAAGTCCAATGCGAACCATAGGCTTCGGCCCCTTGGGTTTAGTGTTGAGGAGTTGGTTTTCCTCAAAGTCTCACCCATGAAAGGCATTATGCAATTTGGTAGGCAGGGAAAGCTTAACCCCCAGTTCATTGGGCCTTACGAGATCTTGCAAAGAGTTAAGGATGTCGTGTACAAACTTGCCTTGCCACTTGAGTTAGCTGTATTTCACCCAATCTTTCATGTATCGATGCTCTGCCGCTATGGACTAGACCCCTCCCATTTCCTTCATCAATACAATATGTAGATTGATGTCATTCTAACCTTTATTAAAGAGCCTGAGGCTATTATAGATAGAGATGTGAGGCAGCTCAGGTCTAGGGAGATTCCGGTAGTGAAGGTTACCTGGGAGACAGAGCATGATATGTGGTCCTAGTATCCACATATGTTCGAGCTTTCAGATACTATTCCATCCTTGACTTTTGAGGTTGAAAGTCCTTTTTAGTGGTGGATATTGTAATGACCAACTCAGTTATGTCCTTTCATTTTGTCTTTTCTTATACCTAGATCTATTTTGTAGTTTTCCTAAGTTATTTAGGATATGTTGGGACCTGTAGCTCGGTGCCCTGGTAACTTATTTGCTCGTTATCTCAGTTTTCCTATTTTGAAGTTTCAGTTTTAAAATAGTAGAACTCGAGAGTGAAATAGTAGTAAATAGTAGTAAACGCACTCAAAATTGAATTCCAACAATTCTATTAGATCCAGAATGCTGACTTTGGTCTGGTAGACCCTAAGTTTATGTCCTGAGCTTTTCGTTTTGAGTTTGGGTTGTTTTGTGGAAATTCAACCCAGCTGAATCTCATTTTGGAGCCTGGGTGGGTGGTTTTTTTATGATTGGAGCATCAAATTGGGTTTCTGTCAATTCCATCAGCTTTAAAATATTGATTTTAGGCTAGTTGAGTTATTGGTTCACTTCCCAAGGTTGCTGTTGTTGTTTCGAGGCTGTACGTGAAAGTTGTAAACCTTGGCCAAAGGCATTAACATAATCAACATTCTTTTGAAATAGCCTCGTATCTCAAATTTGTCTGCACCATTGAGTTTAAAATATCATTTTGGATATGTGTACATAGTTCATTTTCATAATTTGGTTTTTGAATGCATTTCGGGTGCTGTTCTGGCCATCCTGCTATTGCAAATTTTTGTTGTTAAAATTACATCTGGTGTAGGAATATTCCTTCTTCGCGATTGTGGAGCCTACTCGCGTGTTTGTCTCCTCTACCCTGCGTGATTGTCTCTTTACCCTCGCTACACGATCACAATGCCCTTTCCCTCTACCCTACACGATCGCGACCCAAGCCGTGCGATCACGACCCTTTCCTACACGATCACAATGAACAAAGGCCTAGCAGTATATAAGTTGTTTCCTTAAATTTTCAAATCACTTTTCTCTTTTTAGCTCAGTTGCTCCTACATCCAGGTTGCATTTTAGGTTCCAAACTCAGTGAAAGTTGAGGGAAGTTCCTCCCCAAGATCACCCTCGTCCTCCCTTCCATTAGTGAGTTATTTCATCTTTATTAATTCCATGAAATTGGTTTTTTTTGCCATTGTTGGTCCTTGATTAGTTACAGTTATTTCATTGTTATTTTCTAGTCAAATTATGGTGTAATTCTTGTATTTTGTCTATTTAATGCTTTGTGTTTAGACGACACCTTAATCCAGTTGTGTATTTCTCCTATTTTAGCTTATGTTGTTTGTGCAACCTTTTGTACTTTTGATCACACCCGTTTTGGGCAGTTTTGAGGAACCTCTGGTGGTCCGTTTAGGCTTAAAATTGAACCATGTGTTCCTCGAGTCGAGCCCTTCGCACTAGTATTTTTAGTTAATATTCCGTACCGTGGAGCCCATGGGCTTATTTTGGGGCCCGTTTATGTAACTGGGTTACTAATTATAACATGGGTCTTATTGTTCCTATTTTGACTCTTGGGCTTGTAATTTGTTTATTTTCAGGTGGTATTGAATGTATTGGAGCTTTGGATCCTCGGTGTGGGTACTTTGAAGATTTCCACCGGCATCCAGGTAGGCTAGGTTTATTTTGTGCATTGTAGACTGGGTTAATATTACTATGCTTATGACATGGCTAGTAGTGTGGGCTGGGTTATTTAGGTTGATCCACGTTTCTCTACTGTTCCCCATTGTTAGATTCCGGGGGCAAGTAAGAGCGCATAAAGGGTGAAGGGTTGCATGCTCGGTCTTGGCCCACCGTGTGGAGGCCACTAACCTTGAAATTTATTTCACCTGTTACGTGACGAATGTGGTGAGAAGAGCCCTTAGCTAGTGGCCTTTGGCCGATACTAGACTCCGTTTATTTCTCGTTGTTACTATTATTTATTTTATTACTGCTTCTGTATTGATCCTCTATATATCTATTGTTTGGAATGATATAAGCACTAAAGGGCTAGTCCCTCATTTTGATATTGGCACTAAAGGGTTAAGACCTCATTTTGATATTGGCACTAAAGGGTTGGGCCCTCATTTTGATATTGGCACTAAAGGGTTGGGCCCTCATTTTGATATTGTTACTAAAGGGCTAGGCCCTTATTTTGATATTGACACTAAAGGGCTGGTCCTCGTGTTGTTACTGGCACTGATAGGGGGTGTCTGCCAAGGTGGATACTGTCTACTTTACTTTCTTGCACCCCTTGTTTATTTCTTTAGGTATGGTGTGTGCTCACGGGGCATAAGGGTGGAGTCACAGTGGGTTTTGTTGTGTTTTTTGTGCCTACCGGTGGGATGGGGCGCTACGTAGGATATATTGTGCTGGTTGTTCTTATTGGTTGTATGGGACACCGATAGGTTCTTGTGTTTTTACTTATATTTTGCATTTAGTAGTATCCCTCTATTCGATCCTTCTTCATGGTTCTTGCATACAAGTGGTTAGTGACATTTGACCAGGCTAGAGCACAGGTATGCTTCCTTACAATAGTATGAGTTTTGGATTTTGTAGTCTGCAGTTGGTATCTATAATCTTTAGCTCCTGTAGTTTTATGTTAGTGCATTCTATATCATGCTCTCCTGCTTAGTATTAGTCTTACTGCTTTCTTATTATTTTTGTACTATTACCGACCTATTTTACTTCCTCACTTTGTTACTCGCATATTATTCTTAACCCAGGTGGTCGATGATGTCTACTGGGTACCTTATTTTTTACTCATGTTGTACTTTTGTACCTTTTTCATGGTGCAGATAGAGGCAGGGGTTGTCTGCATCATGTAGATAGTACGGAGTAGGCCTCGTTGACTACAGAGATTATGGTGAGCTTTAACGTCCGAGCCAATTGTGGTTTCCTTCAATTGGCTTTTTTCATTCGGTCCACAGCAGGCCTTGTAGTGTATTACCTTTAACAGGAGATTTGTATTTTCTATCTTTCGATATCTTCTGTATATGAGCTCCATATGCCACTGATACCAGGTTTTGGGATTCGGGCTTTATATGATTTCTTGTTGACTTTTATTATTATGTATTGTTTGTACTTTCCTTTGCTTCTTGGGTTATTCTGAGAGTTTACAGCCCATTGCACGTAGTTCTGGCCTATAGGGTTAGGCTTGTCTACAAGAGGGTCGAAGACTGTCATCATGGCCTAAGACTTTGGGTCGTGACTACCTACCAAACCACATAACACCCTTCATAGGCAAGACTCTAAGGAATACCATGTAATCAACACTGAACTCAAGTAGCCAAAGCCTATGATCCGCGTAAGACTTCTGGCTACTCTGAGCTGCCTGCACCCTATCCTGAATAAGTGTAACTTGATCAATAGTATCATAGAGCCAATCAAAACTCTAGAGTCGGTCCTCACAACCACTAAACCAACCAATAGGCGATCTACAACGTTTGTCATACAAATCCTCAATCAGGACCATCTGAATACTGGAGTGGTATCTATTATTATATGAAAAGTCTTCCAAGGCACATTTCCTATCCCAACTACCTCCGAAGTCAAGAACACAGGCACGCAACATATCATGAAGCACTTGAATGGTCCTTTTGGACTGCCTATCCGTCTGTGGGTGAAACTATGTTCTTAGATTAACCTCTGTACCCAACACGCTCTGAATTGACCTCCAAAATCATGAGGTAAACTGTGTACCTCGATCGGATATAATAGATACTAGTACCCCTTGAAGTCTAACTATCTGATGGACATATAGCTCGTCCAATCTCTTTGCACCCAAGGTCTAACGAATTGGTAGGAAGTGAGCTAACTAGGTTAATCGATCCACGGTGACCCAAATGCAATCAATCCCTCAAGAAGTATGGGGAAGGCCTATGATGAAATCTATAGTTATTTGCTCTCACTTTCGCTCAGGGATAGGGAGTCTCTACATCTCACTGTCCGACCTCCAGTGTTCGACTTTACCTACTGATAGTTCAAACACTGAGACACAAAGGACATGATAGACCTCCTCATACCTCGCCACCAATAATGCTACCTTAGATCACTGTACATCCTCACAATACCCAAGTGAATTAAGTATCTGGAGAAGAGGGCCTAACGTAAAAAAGTCTGAATCAAATCACCAACCCTCGAAATAGCAAGGTGTCCATGAACCATAATACACCATTAGATTCTAAACTAGCCTAATCAAAATCACCCGATAGAATCCTCTTCTTCAATTGTAATAAACGAGGGTCCTCATATTGTCTTTGTCGAATCTGGTCAAATAAGGATGATAGTGTCTCAACATGGGCAATAATATGCTTCGGTGCTGAAAGATCCAAACTAACCGTCATGCTGGCCAGGAACTTAACTTCCCGAGCTAGCAGCCTCTCAGAAACAGGAACTGAAACCAGGCTACCCAAGCTCACCACCTTTTGGCTAAAGGCATTAGCAACTAGGTTGGCCTTGCCTGGATGGTAGAGAATACTCAAATCGCAGTCCTTTAGGAGCTCAACCCATCTTCGCTACTTCAAGTTAAGCTCTTTTTGACTCATAATGTACTACAAGATGTGGTAATAGTGAATTCCTCGTAGTGGATATCCATATAGATAGTTACACTCAAGATCCTTCAGCTGCCTCGATGCATACGCTATGACATGGCCCTGTTGCATCAGGAACACCAAGAACAAAGCCCGAAGCATCACAATATTCTGTAAATAGCTGGCCCTCAGCCTGTAGAACCAGAACCAACGTGATAGTCATCAACTCCTTTATCCTCAAAATGCTAGCCCTAGACTCAGCTGACCACTGGAAAGGCACATCCTTCCTTGTTAGTGTAGTCCAGGGGGATGCAATGGAAAAGAAACCCTAAATAAAATAATTATAATACCTTACCAACCATAGAAAGCTATGAATCTTACTAATGGGCATAGGTAGAAGCCAATCATAAACATCTGCAACCTTTATCGGATCAACATTGACACTGACACCTGATACCACATGGCCCATGAAGGAGACAGAAACTAGAAAAACTTTACACTTTGAGAACTTAGTGTAGTATCATTCAGTCCTTAAAGTATTCAAAAATAATCTTAGGTACTCCTCATGCTTGGCTATACTCTGCGAGTAGACCAGTATGTTATCTATAAAAACAATAACGAATGAGTCCAAATAACTTCAGAACACCCGAGTCATCAAATCCATAAAGGTTGCAGCGCCATTAGTCATCCCAAATGACATCACTAGAAACTCATAGTGCCCATACCTCATCTGAAAAGCCATTTCCAAGACATCATAAGCCCGAATCCTCAACTGGTGATTGCCAGACCTCATATAAATCATATAGAACATCATGGCTCCCTAAATCTTATGAAAAAAATTATTAATATGGGGAAAAGGATATTTATCCTTAATAGTGACCTTGTTAAACTACATATAATCAATGCACATCCGCAGGGACCCATCCTCCTCTTAACAAATAACATCGAGGAACCCCACGGCAAT
>JBDJHY010265476.1:0-10440 GCA_039654485.1 Withania somnifera
TTATGACATTGACATCGGGTTTTGGGAACTTGTATTACATCTTATTGTTTTTCCGCATATACTGTTGTAGTCCTCCATTTTGGCTACGGACTACAAGGTTTAGTTCTCCTACTGGGTGGATAGTAGGTGCCATCATGACTCCGAGAAGTCGGGTCGTGACATTTACAATCCATCCCATAAGTTTTTTGTTCTACTCCCAGGATGTGCCTTTCGTACCATTCATTGATTTGTCTGTTGGGACAAGTTAAGGCATTTAGGACTCCTTCCATGAGGCCATATCATAATTAGTAGAATTTTCCCATAGTTTGTGAACTAACTTTAGAAGGAAGGCTTCCTCAAGAATGGGCTAAGGATGAACTAATTTTTATATTTTTTTCCTTCAGATATAATTTTATTTGATGTTGATGCCTTATCATTTGAGTTGTCAAGTGATGATTCATTTTGGTGCTTTATCAGTTTGATTTGAGTTTAGTCGTTGAATCACCAAAACTATATGATTCATTATTGACATATCTGTAGGCCCTATATCTGTGTTTATTATCATATTATGTTGGTTAGTTTTTTAATTGTAGGGTTGGTGATGGGAGGATTGTGGTTGGAGTGTCTCAGTAGTTGGTGCTTGTCACCACTTTATTTTAATGTCAGTCAGGGATACATGTTAAGTACCCAATGTATTTTTGGGACACACCCTTACTTTTTCTACCCTTTGTGTGTTTGTGGATCTTGGTATAGTCTGACTTCCCCTCTAGTTTAGACTACAAGGTTCCATTTTTAAAGTAGATACGAGGTAGTTGCTTGTGGTCCAGACATTGCTTTGTGAACTCTTTTATTTTATGATATTTACTCTATATGAGGATTTAGACATTTTTAGACTGATTTTTTTATTTTTTACCAACATTATATATTTACTCTATAGTGGAATGTACATGGTGAATTCTGATTTTGCGTTTGGTTTGTTAGGTTGGATTTTTGTATTTGACCTTCTCATTTTTCACATTTTCCTTGTAGTGTTGTGTAGGCATATATGTCTTGGTAGGTTTAGACAAGTGCAATCACCACTTTATTTTTGTTTGTGATAAGTTTGTATCAGAGCTTTAGGTTTGAAATTCTACTATTGTACAAGATAAGTTTTGTAAATTCTTGTGGATTGGTGTAGAGACATTTGTTACATATCTTTGAGAGGATATGGAAATTTTAGGAAAGCTTCTCTTTTATTCTTTCATTTTTATCTTGTATAAATTTTTAATTTGGGTGTTGAGATATGGTTTGTTTCATGATAGATGGTGAGGACTAAATATTCAGCTAGAGGTAGGGTTATCCCTGCTTTAGTTCTAGAGACAACAACCAAAGGTAGAGGTCGAGAACGAGCCAGAGGATAGGGATGTGGTAGATCCTAAAGTGTGGCGGCAGTGAGGGGATAGCACATAGTGTCCTCCCTATAGCTTGAGGTTGATATTGGTGATAGGAAGGTAGCCTATCGAGATTACTACTGTATCATTACTTCAAGAAATATATTTATAGGTTTCTGAATTATTTGAGAGTTTGGTAGTGAGTGTGGTGCGACTAAAACACCCTATTATTCATAAGCTGGAGTGGGCAATCAATCGGCAGAAAGAATTAGGTTATGATGGTTCATCCACTAATTGATCATATAGATCATAGGTTACCATTGTTGGGTATTAGATCCCTAGAGTGATAGCAGCTACACTATATGATGAAGAGAAGTGTTGCTATGAATAGTTTAGAAAGATGGATCACCTTAGTTTTAGGGTGGAAGGGCTGATGAGGCATATGAGTTCCGGGCTGATAAGGCATATGAGTTCCTATATAATTTTTGTTAGATGCTAAAGATTCTGAGGTTGTCACACTCACATGGGGTACTTTATGCCACATTTTAGTTGTATGGTCCATCACGTTTGTGGTGCCAATCTTACTCGTGTGAAAAAGAGGTTGGATCTCCCTAGGTTATTTAGGAGGAGTTTGCTCAGGCCTCTTATGATAGATATTCCTTTGGATTTTCAGTAAGGAGAGTAGTCTGATATAAAAGTACTAGTGTATGAGACCCATTTTTTTTCTTTTTCCAAAAATGCAATATCGCTTCTTTTACATATAGGTGAAAGGGTTTGTAGGTTTTTATAGGGATTGAATTATACCTTTTATGTTATTGTACTTAAGGTGGATCGATAGGTATTATCTATTCAAGCGGTAATTGAGGTCTCTAAAAGGTTGAGCTTATATAAAGAGAAGAGGTTTAGTGGATTTTGAGATATGGTTTGTTTCATGATAGATGGTTAGGAAAAATTCTTCATCTAGAGGCATAGTTTTCTCTACTCTCTTTTATGAGACATAAGTCAAAGGTAGAGGTTGAGGAGAGCTTGAGGATAGGACAGAAGTAGATCCTTATGTGCCACGCCAGTAATGGGATAGGCCATAGTAGCCTCCCTACAGCCCGACGTTCTTGTTGATGAAGGGTGGTTACCCCCTCAATATTACTACTGCATCACTACTTCAAAACCTATTTGTACAATTTTAGAAGAGTTGCAGTGTTTGGTACCGAGCAGGGTGCGACTGAAACACCCTAAGATTCACATCCTAGAGTGGGTGCTCAAACCCCGAAAAAATTATGTTATGGTGGGTCAGCTACCAATGGGTTGTAAAGATCATGGGTTATAATTACTAGGTGCTGGATCCCGGGAGTGATTAGAGTTGTACTATCTTATAAAGAGAATCATTGCTATGAAAAGTTTAGAAAGATTAATCTGCCTCAATTTTAGTATGGAAGGGTTGTGAGGCATAAGGGTTACTATCTGCCTTTTTCAGCTACTATAGAGTGTGAAGTTGTCATACTCACATGGGGTACTTTATAGCACCTTGTATTTTTCTAGTCCATCACGTTATTGGTGGTGATCTTACTTGAGTGACAGAGATGTTGGATCTCATCCAATTTATTAAAAGGAGTTTTCCCAAGTATTTTATAATAGATATATGACCCTTGGATTTTCAATGAGGAGAGTAGACTAAAGTTTGATAATTTGGTTCAAGAAGTTATAGTAGCACCAGAGTATCTGACTTAGTTTTGTTCCTTGTCCGAAAATGCTATATCGCATCTTTCAGATCTTAGTGAGAGGTTTTATAAGTTTTTATAAGGATTGAGTTATACCATTTATGTTAATGTATTTAGGGTTTCTCAATAGGGACCATCTATTCAAGAGTTAGTTGAGGCCTCTAAGAAGGTCGAGCTTATAGAGAGAAAATAATTCGAGGAGGTGAGAGGTAAGAGACCCTGCTCATTTAGTTAATTTTGGGTACCTTATCCCAAAGTAGAGGATTTTTAAGGAGAAGTGGTTCATCTCATCGATAGATGTTGGTTCTCAATATAATTCAAATATATGAAAGTTTTTAACCGATCATTGGTCTTTCAATTCAGTCTAGGATTCTCATGGCTCTCAGTAAAGGAAGTCGGGTTAGCATAGATATACATGTTTTTTTGGGTTTTCTGAACATCTTATGGAACTGATATTATGTTTTACTTGTGGAAAATAATACATTTGTAAAGGTATTTCCTTCATAGGAGGAAGGGAGGGACTTAACCTATTTATTTGTATACAGTTAGAGTACCAGCACCTCCAGCTAGGGGTTAGGGCAGAGCACAATCTAGTAAAGGTGGTTGTACTTTTGGTAGAGGTGATGGTAGGGTTGTAGTTCCTAGGGATAATGGTTGAGGTATTGCTCTATCTGGTAGCAGCAGTAGTCATTGCTATGATTTTATGGGTAGGAATGATATATGGGCCACAAATGTGGTGATTATAGGTACTATGCTAGTGTACCATTGACCTGCATCTATCTTATTTGATCTTTGATACACTTATTCATGCATTTCTACCTATTTTTCTTCTAAATTAAATATGATGAGTAATTCCCTACCTATGACAATTCATGTTTCTACACTCATAAGGGATTCTTTAGTAGTGTATAGGGTGTACTGATCTTGTATTGTTACTAGCATAGGGTATGATACTTGGGTGAAACTGCTTATTTTTATGTGGTATATTTTGATGTTATTTTTTTGTATGGATTGGGTTTCTCTACATGATTAAGTTCTAGATTGTTATGATAAAACCATGACTTTAGATAAGCATGGTATTTCAAAGGTGGAGTGTAAAGGTTCTAGTGGTTCTAATCCTAGTAAGGTGATTTCCTTCCTTTGTGCTCAAAGATTTTTAAGAGAGATGGACTCTCCTATTTGGACTTTATTCGTGATACCAATGTTGATACTCATACTTAATTGTCTTTTCTAATTGACTATCAATTTCCATATTTCTTTTCTACTAATCTTTTATGGGTTCCTCCTCGTAAAGACATCAACTTTGGTATTTATTTTTATTTAGTCACTAAGCACATTTCTATGACCCTTGTCAATTGGTCCAATATAAATTAAAAAATTTTAAAAAACCAATTGCAAGATTTATTTAGTAAGGTTTTATTAAATTGAGTATGTCTCTTTGGGTTGATCCTATTTTGTTTGTAATGAATAAGTATAGATCTATACAGATGTGTATTGACTACACAAAGTGGAATAAAGTTACAATTAAGAACAAATATCCCCTTCCTCGAATCAATCATTTGTTTGGTCTATTGCAGGGCATTATAGTGTTTTCTACGATTGATTCAAAGTTTGGCCATCATCAGTTGAAGATTAGGACTTTATATCCCTAAAGCAACTTTTAGGACTCATTATTGGCGATTATGAGTTTTTCGTTATGTCCTTTGGGCTGACTAATACCCCAACAATGTTCATAGAGTTAATAATTAGGGTAGTTTGGCCTTATCTCTATTTATTGTTGAATGTGTTTATTGATGATATATTGGTATTTTCTAGGAGTGAGTCCAATCATGTGCAATATTTGAGGAACCTTCTTTAGAGGTTGAAAGAGGAGAAGGTATATGCAAAGTCTTCAAAATATGAGTTTTGTCTTAGTTTTTTGACATTCTTAGGACATGTGTCCAGAGAGGGAATTGTGGCCGATCCGGCCAAGATTGAATCAATTATAGGTTAGACTAGGCCTGCTTATCCTATAATGATCCATTGTTTTGTTGTTTTGGCTAGCTGTTATCTGAAATTTGTTTAAGGCTTTTCTTCTATTGCAACCTATTGACTAGATTGACTCTAAAGGATTTAGCTTTTAGTGGTTTGATAAGTGTGACGAGAGCTTCCAAAGGCTTAAGACCTTATTGAATTTAGCTCCTATATTGACTTTTCCAATTAAAAATGAGCTTTCCCCATGTATTGCGATGCTAGATTTGGATTGGGTGGAGTTTTGATGAAAAAAAGGAAAGTGTTATCTTATATTTCAAGATAGTTGAAGACTTATAAGAAGAATTATCCTATCCATGACCTAAAGTTTGCAATCGTTGTGCTTGTTTTGATGTTATGGCTTCACTACTTATATAGGGTTCATTATGAGGTGTTCACCAATCATCTGATCCATAGTATATTTTCCACCAAAGGAAACTTAATTTGAGACATCGGTGATAGATTGAGTTGTTGAAAGATTATGATATGACCATTTTGTATCATCCTGATAAAGCTAATGTGGTGGTTGATGCTTTGACTATAAAATCAACTAGTTTTGGTACTCTAACTTTGATTTATGTAGAGGAGCGACCTTTGACAAGAGATGTTCAAAATCTAGCAACAACCTTATTTGTTTAATGATTTTTTATGACAGTGAGATCCTTTATTTTATGGGATCTTGGTTTTCCTTGATGGAAAAAATTAAAGAGAAACAAATTGAAGATAAAAAAGTTGATATGATTAGAGAAGAAGGATTGAAAGGGGAAGCAAATATGCAATACTTGATCCTAATGGTTTTTTGAGGATTAATGGTAGGATTTACATGCCCAAGGTGAGTGATTCGATGAGATTGATCCTAGAGGAGGCTCATTGCGCCATATATTAATTCACACTAGAGTAGTGAAGATGTATCATGACTTGAACCATATTATTGGTGGTACAATATGAAGAAGGATAGAGTAGGGTTCATGGAAAAAATGCTTGAATTGTCAAAGAGTAATGTTAGAGCATGAATGATCTGGTGGGTTATCTTAGAGGAAGCCCATTCCTCCATATAGTTAGAGCATATCACTATTTTCTGTTGTGTTACCTACCACCATGGGTGGTTGTGATCCGATTTGGGTTGACAAAGTCTACTTATTTTATTCAAATAAAAGTTAATTATAATATTGAGAACTTGGTTTATATCTACTTATGTTAGATTTTTCATTTACATGGTGACATTTTTTTATCATTTCTAATCAAGGCATTTTACTTTGTATTTTTAGAAAGCACCACCGAATTGTTTGGGTACTAAGTTAGATATGAGTACATCTTTTCATCCTCAGACCAATGGCCAGTCTACGAGGATGATTTAGGTATTAGAGGATATTTTTTGAGCATTTGTTATCAATTTTGGAGGCTATTGGGATAAGCACTTTCCTTTTGTAGAGTTTTACAACAATAATAGATACTATTCTAGCATTAAGGTGGCTTTTTTCGAGGCCATATATGGTGGAGATTTAGATCTCTGATCGATAGGTTTTGATAATTTTGAGGTGATATCCTTAGAAATATATTTACTTTATGATGTTATGAAGCAGGTTTGACTTATTCAGAGTAGGTTGTTGAAATATCAAAGTAAGATAACAATTCTCTTGATAGGGGAGCTTGATTCTTAGATTTCATAGAGGGTGACCGTATTGCTCAAAGTATATCCACGAAAGGTGTGTTTCGATTTGCAAAAAAAGGATAAACTTATCCCTAGGTTAATTGGACCATTTAAGATATTGGAGTGCATTGGGAAGATGGCTTATAGGTTCGATTTTTCACCTAGTTTATCAATATTGAATCACATTTTTTGATGTTTCCATGATTCAAAAATATATTCTTGATGATTCTCATGTGATCCAGTATGACTCTGTTACTTTTAATCTATATTTGACTTATGAGGAAGAGCTTGTGGCTATTTTCAATATATAGGTTAAGAAGTTGAGGATTAAGGAGATAGCTTCAGTAAAAGTACAGTAAAAGCAACATTTGATCGCATAGGCTACTTTGGAGATTGTGTCTGATCTGCGTTCCAAGTATCCCCATCCTCTTAAGAATTCAAGTTTTTTTCCCCTTGATATTCGAGGATGAACATGAATTCTAGTAGTGGATGATTTAATAGTCCTAAAGGTTAATTTTATCATTTTTATCAGAATTACTAATCTTCTGTTTGCTGTAGTTTCCTTGGGGCATATTGGGTCATCTTAGGTGGTTAGTTTGAAACCAGAGAAAAAAGTTGAGAACTTTGGAATTGTTTTTGTTAAATCCTTCAAGTTAAAATGATAGATTTAGCCAAAATTTAGAGTTTTGAGTATTGAAATGGAATTCTGACAATTACGTTGGACTTAGGAGGTTTCTTTTCCTAGGAGATGGTTCAAATAATTTTTTGGAGGTCTTGAAAGAATTTTTGGGTAATGTTTCATTTTATTGTCCTAGGTAGATATCGTATCTAAGGAACCTCTGATTTTTTTTATGGTTCCATTAGGTCAGAAATATCGAATTTAGTGGAGTAGCATATATGTTATGTGTTTGATAGGATTAAATATAATATTTTAAGTGTTGGATTGAAATATTATTATGAAAAGTACCTCGTGAATCGTAGAATGGATCACGGTATATGATGCTGACTCCACGGGCCATGGAGGCAACCTCAATGTTAAACTTGAGTCCGTGTTTTTGTACCTATTCCATGACAAATAGAATGGTTTATGATGTTGATCCTACAGGCATAATTGTTGGTTCGTGATATGGGACCTCATCTTTAGTTTTTGCATCCATTTAAAAACCGAAGGTACGAAATGTGATATTAACGTCACAGATCATACAACTGTTTGTGAGATGAAACCCATAATTTTTAATAGACTATTTTAATGAGGGTCATCTTTCTATTTTAATACTTTTCTATCGGACTATCAATACCTTTTCAGGTTTTTATTTCTCTCTTTGGAAATCCTAATCTTGCAAAAATATTTTGGGGAAATACTCTCTGTCATTGTTGGGCCTTTAAAACTAATTTTTGTGTACTTTCAAAGAGAGATTTTGATGCAAAACTTTTGGGCAAGCTTTTTTATCATTGATTAATTACCCATTGATTATTTCATGATTCTAACATCAAAATTATTCATTTCTAATTGTAAGTTTTGGGATTTTTGGAGAAAACCTAGATTTTATATTTTATATCTTGAAGGGACATTTTTACTTTTTAAAAATAAATAAATTTCATATTTGAGATCCATGAAACATAGGTAACATAATTTTGTAAAAAAAATAAGATTTTCCCTTGTGCCTTGATTTTGACTTTTTAACGTGATTTTCGAATCAATTTAAAAAATAATAATATGGGTATTAGTTTTCATATCTCATGCTTAACCCATATTTGACTAGATTTTCATGAATTTAGAGTCATTACACAAAGGAAAAGTCTAAGTTTGATAGATTTTTTTAACTCTAAGGAAAGTCAAGGTTTTTTACTCTCTCATAAAATATCCTAGGTACTTTTACGATAATTTCTTGAAATTTAAGAGTAACGGAAAATATTAAGGGGTGTCTGTGTTATTGAAGTGATGAGGACACAAGGCCCTTAGACATGAGAAATACGTCGAATATCAGTATTCAGTCTTTCCCAATCTCTTCCTAAACCTAGAAATAGACAATGAAGTCGCTTTAGAGCACCAAAATGTCACAGTTTGTGGTGTGGTAGAAGAAATAGTATGTTCTTTACATTTAAATTACATTGTTGCTATTAACACTTCTGGTTGGCATTTTTCTATTCAGAGAAGAAGATGAAGATGAAAGTTACTTTAGTGAGTGGGTGAGTGAAGTAGGTAGGGGGGATTCATTTGATTTTATAGACACTATTTAGCGATTTAAAACATCACCATTGAAGATTCAACTCATGTCGTTTATTGAGTATATTTTTAAATTGATGTGATACAATCGAGTAGTAGTTATCATATCAAAACATCCAATTGACTTCTCAATCAACTTTTTCATACTTGCAATAAATACAATATTTTAGTTGATTGTACTTATGTTTAAGCAGATGATTATCAAATATCTTTTTAATTGAAAAATATATTAATATAAAATAATGGAATATAGTTTTATGGACCACTTGGGGTTCTATAATATACTGATTGAACATTTTACGTAAAGTTGATAACTTGACGTAATTTGACAAAATAACTAGTTACACAAACTTTGAAAAAAATAAAAGTAATTTTAACTTAAAAAGGCAGTATACTATTTTTTATTCAACATGCAATTTATTCTTTTGTGGCCACTTCTGTTGCAAATTGAACATTTGTTACTTTGTCTATGGATTCCAACACACTATGAATGCATTGGATTTTCTTCCTTCCTCATTGAGACACGTAATAGGATGAAAAAATATTATCTTGTAGTGCCTCTTGTGAAATAACCTATTTCGACTCCGAAGGGACTAGAAATATAGTTTTTACATATACACTAAACAAATGCTCAACTCGATTTGCAGGGGAGGAAAATTCATAAACGATTTCACCATATTCATCTCTGAACTTCATCTTAGGGATGTCATGGCATTGGGACATGTTATTTTCACCAAGTCAAACTTTCTACAAGATCATGTTCTTTTAAGTAGATTGACCTTAGCACTGGGCTAGTCTCAATTAAACTGTACTCGTAGGTGTCGTCGTTCATATTGGATGCATATAATTTGTCCCTCACCGCCATCTTTTCCCTTATTATAGTTTCAGCTGCAGTAACAAGATAAGTGGCAATATTTACCATATCTTTCTGCATCTCTATGAATATTTTAGCAAACTTCTTTGAAATGGCATTGCATAAAATAGCCATCGGATACTCCATTTATTCCATCAATATTGCATTGAGTGGCTCCACAATGTTTGTTGTCATCACATCATACCTACTTGAAGGAAAGTATGCACTACATTACTTTTAAAATCCAAATTCCAACTTAAGTAACTTGACTATTTTGGGAAATTTTCCTTGAGTTCCATTAAATGTTCAGCCAACTCACTCTCGATATATGCCGTTGTGGCATTGTAGTAAAATAGAGATAATCTCCACTGTGAAAATTCTTCCTAAGGTTATCACCTAGATTCCTCATGCAAGATCCATGGTGAGCATGCCTTAAATATTTTAAATTACATTGGCTAAGCTCTTATTTCCATCACAAATTATGCATAGACCAAGTTTATCGACAATAGTAGACTGGAACTTCTAAAAAAAAAAAGTTCTAGGACATGTCGCACTCCTTATTCACAACATAAAAAGAAATTGGATAAATATGTTTCTCTTTATTATGTGTTACAGAAGTCAAAAACACACCTTCG